>JAZGTJ010000094.1:68154-108276 GCA_036877575.1 Botia almorhae | reverse complement strand
GGCGGCCCTCAGTTTCTCACAGTTCTCAGCCCTTTTCCAAGTTACACTCACAAATCAGAATTACATATTTCCAGGCTTTCGATCAACCTCTTTGTCTGTATTCGGAAAATCCTTTGGATTATCAGAATGTCAGGATATCAATCTTAGGAGAGATAAATAAAATAGCCAGTACAGCCAGTAACCCAGGATCCATGTTTGAGAAGGGAATTCCAGGAATTCCAGGTCATTTATGTGAGCAATCTGCATGCCAAGAGTGTGGGAAGGAGACGAAGGCTGCGTGGTTTTCAAAACTGCGGCTTTCAGCAGCGATCTGCTCATCCATCTCATGAAGGACAATTCTGAACACATATCTCTGGCAGTAGCGACGGAAACTGACTCTGTTGCCAGAATCATAATCTACATACGCTACATATACTACGATAAGTTTTAAATATTTGTCTAACTTCACACCAGCTGCATAAACCTTGTTCCGAAATTAAAATTCAAACTTCGCAATTTACCGTATTTTGCATTGTGTGTATCTTAAAGCTCATGTAACATTGCCAATACATTTTTGCTTTCCCTGCATTTTCATTGTCTGAAAGGGCAAAGAATCTTTGGAACACTTTAATGATCTGCCAAATATTCATACTGTGTAAAATTACTTGCAACATTTTGCCACCCCACTGAGTGTTTATTTCTGCGCAGAATTTTATTCCGCCAGAGCTGACAGCAGTTGGGTGAGTCAGTGCGACAGTGCCGAGCAGACCCACAGGGCTTAGCAAGCCTATCTAAGTTTGGGGCACTTAAATTAGAAAATTAGAGACCAGTGGCTGAACACTCACACAGCCCAAAGAATTCTGAAAATGTCCCCTGATAACTTTTACATAGACTGTGGAAATATTGTTTTGAATGGAAAACCTATTGGAACCAAGAGCAAAAACTGGCATGTTATCCGAGGGATTGTATCTTGCATTTAAGCATGTGAATATTGTATCGTCAGATATGTTATCTTGCATTAAAGCGACTACATTGAGTGTTTTGTTTTTGTTACACTTGGTGTAATTTGTTTTGCTTTTTGGTTTCGTTCCTGGTGTGAACAGGCCTTTAGCCTCACAGCTAGTAGGTTTATCTTCCTCACAGCCCACACTGTGAGAACTGCAGTGTCACAGCAAAACCCACCTACTAGTTTACCCACACTTGACATTCTGTGCTCGTTCTGCATTTTTACATAGCTGTGGCAACTCCAAAATATCTAGAGTGGAAGCCTACGGCCTCACAGCACTACAGCTGCAGGACTCAAAGCACTCTTCGAGTGGGAACTCATGGACATGTTGTCCATCCTAGGGTTGTTCTCCTCCATTTTGCCTTATAGCAAAAACAACCTTCCCTTCTCAAGTGACTAGGCCACCTCTAGGCTTTGGGGCACTAGCTTTTATTCAAACCAAATAAGCAATAATGGGTCATCAAGCCCCTTCCAGCAGGTGAAGAGGCAACCTGACATCACCAATGCCAGCGTTTTGACATTACAAGCAGAAGCCCTTCAGCTTCAGTTCTGGCCAAAGCTTCTACAAGACTGTGGCATCATATTTACATTCCACAGCAACATCTCGGCAGACACCTTCTCAGTTTAAATGATAACAAACATGCTGTTGTCTTGGCTGCCACCAGGTTTGTGGGGTTCTGTCTGATGGCTGAGGGGCCGAGGGCCAAATCCACTCAAACACGGAGCCCACCTGCCCAGCTCGGCTTTCTAGCCTACTACCTACGCTTCCTACCCCAGCGTTCAGCAGCCACGTCCCCGCTGTGAGAATTATTGAGAAAGGATGCACCATGGGCCCGGACACCTGCCTGCTCAGCGGCTGGGCTCTCGGCACTTCTGTTGTTACTCAGTTCAACAATTTCTGGAGCAAAGCTCCGTCTGCATCTCTACTATTACATCTCTAAGCTATTCTTTGTTTGTTTTACTTTAGATGTAAACGTGAACTAAAAACGCAAGCGTCCAACCAAAAAAATCAGTCATAGGCTGTCATTTATTTTGACAGAAACGCCCACGGATAGCTCTAGTAACAAGAGGCAAGCGAATTTTAGATATTAAATGAATAGAAAAATCTGAAAACATGACCAACAAGCGCTATATAAAATAGGCGGAAATGTCTTGAGCAATACAGTGACACGTGATGTTTCAACTGGCGCGTGAGAATGTAACTGCACAAAGCACTGAAGACCAATGAAGATGTAGGATAGTGAAAATATATCACAGCTTATCACAACCAAGGTTTCGATTAATACATCCTAAATCGATGTTACACCCCCTTGTCCCATGTTCACCATCCCAGAAATGTGTTTTAAAGATATGCTAGAATGCATTACAACAATAGCCTCACCCTGCCATCATCTATTAAGACCAAGTGGTTCCACGCATTCATAAATTCTTACACTGTTGCACAATAAGAATAACTAACTAATATTAAACACATTCCGCACTGTGAAACTCAATAGCTAAGGTCCTCTCTTATTCCTTCAAAAAGCCAATGTAATATAAAATGCGTTGCCACAACGTAACTCACACAGAGTGAGATCTGACAACTGCTTGTATATAGCGTTGTTCTTGGATTCTGTTGCGGGCATTGGCCGGACCAGGTCACAGGGCGTACGCTTATAAAACCGAGGATGAGTCGAGAGCGCATAATACTTTAAATCAATGTCAAAACTGCAGTGTAAATTTCCATTCATCTGTTCTCTCTGGCAAAAACAGCAGTCAGGTAATAATTCAGAAAATGACTAACTTTAATCTCTTTTGTGCAATTGTCTTCCTTTCCACTCTCAATTTATTGCAGCATCAATTGTCGTAATCTACGACGATGACCTTTTCAGGACATTAAAGATGGCAGATAATAAAGACTGTTTTGTATAAATCTGCAAGCAAGCACACCTGACTCGCTCATCTTCCCCCGCACTGTTAAAAGTGTATGGTAGACATCTTTATGTGCATAATCTACATGAAATGCCTTTAATCATCTCAGTCAAAATCATTATTTTCTGTTTGTCATGTGTCAACCGTAAATCTAATAAATATACTGTACCTACATGTAAAGGATTTGTATACCTTGTTGCCATTTGTACAATGTGATGCACTGGAACGCATGCTTAATTTTAAACCACAAGATGTCCGAAGTAACGTTTTAAGGAGTTGTGGTGTAGTTTTGTTAAACAATATAAAATACAAAATACGCAGTTTTGTTTTTATGTCACTGCAATTGCTATTTCGGGCAAGCGTTGATTTTAAAACACACACGCACATATACACACACACGCACACACACACACACACACACACACACACACACACAGCATACTTTTATATATTTGAAATTACATAGCTCACACGGCACAGTTCAAAAGCACCACAGCACAAATCGTGTATTCCGAAGAGAATTCGCTCTTCATCCGCAAAGTCAATTCGAAACCGCGTTTCCCGTCCTAGTAGTGTGATTTTTTTAGGGGTGGGGCGAATGACTCAACGTAAAACTTGGTTAAACTCATTTTCTTTTGTCCTCAAGCTATTTTAATAGAATCCCAATTAACAGTCCTCTATACTGATTTGTTGCAACGATCCCGCAGACATCGCGTCCCTTTAAATCGCAAGTATCCGCGAACATTTCGGATCACAAGTTCAGTACAGTCTGTGACTTCTCACCCGGTCAATAGAGTAGATAAATCACCATTAACATGCCGACTTTTAAAATACACGCTCACTTCGGTGCCTGCTTCTAAAGCGGTAAATTACCGGGCACGATCGCGCAACGATACAGTTCAATCTTACCCTGGTTCCACTTTCAAGGACACTGCAGCGCGCACTCATGCAATTACACAGACAACAGAGATAAGCGAGATAAATGAGCCCTTTTAACCGGCCCGAGCAGCCGCCGTCTCCGCATATGTACATAGCTTTACCTTTTTACTGGTTCTGCTGGTATAATTGTTGTATGGGTTGATTCCTGTCCTTGGCGGCACGGAGAGCAGCATTTTAACAACAGCAGCAGCAGCGCTGTGTCCGGAGCGCCTAGTACAGCCAAAACAGTCAGCTGACGTCAGCCAGGGAAATTCAGCCTGGAGTCTGGGGAAGAGATTGAGTCCTATAGCCCCACACACAACTGCTGTTCGTTAGCAGTAGTAAACGCATTCTGCTTATAAATGATACAATGCAGCGATAAAGCTCGTATTTGAATCCATACGCACTTCTTTAATTGGTTTGATGGGTTTTTAAATTCACATTACAGCGTTACAAAGGGATCCTAAAGGAGGAAAGTAACTGAAAGACTCTCTCTGGACCTTGCTTAAAAATTGATGTAGAGTTTTCCCAGTTTCACAAACGCTAGCGTTAAAAATTACACACGCTTGTCATATTCGTACTTTCTAAAACCGGAATTCCGTACAATAAAATGACACTGATACGCTTGAATTTAAATAATGTGATACAAAACAAAGTCATTTGGCTTGTTTTATGTTGTATATTTTTTATATTGTAATAAATGTATATTGTGACACTTGACAAAAGCATTAGCAAGTAAAAGGGATGAGTAAGCTGTACCACATCTGGTGTGAAGTGGGCAAAGAAGCATTAGCCATCAAATCACAAAGACACTTTGGATCATGAGTCAGCCCACAGTAGAACCGAGTCATAGACCACTAACTCATCCTGCTCAGAATCACAGCAACAGCCAAAGAGTCAACATGTTTATCTGAAGTCAGATGAGCAGCGGCATAGTTGGGTAAACTCGAGCGTCTTTGCTCGGCCACTGCAGATGTGTAGATGCAGATCAAATCTTTTGCCTCCGGTCCTGTTCTATCTACGCTTCTCTGGCATTTTGCATGTTTATGTCTAGATAAGAGCAAAACATACATACATTCCATAGGTATCTGTCTGGCTTGTATGGAGACAGATTTATGTTTGATGTTTACTTTAACGTTTAAAGTAGTGTTGGGCCTCTTTAAGTATTTCTAGGCTGAATCCAGATTGGGAGTGTATAAGTGTGAATGCTTAAATCCGTGTTCAGCATTGATTGCGTGTCAGGATTTACGAGGGGTATTTTTCAGACCTGTCCTGCAGTTCACTGGATATATCAACGTTTCAGATCAGGTAATATAGAACAGCATGAGTCGCTCAGCCTGTTAGCTTTCCAGGACAAATCAAGGTCGCTGAGCTCCTGATTTACATATGTACACAAGAAAGTAAACAGTTTGGCCTTTCACAGTACAAATTCAATGAAGAGATACAAGGAGCTCATTATACCATAGAAATATATTAGAATATTATTATTATGTATATTTATGTATTATGTATATCTATTATTATGTATTAGATGATGTATAGCATATACAGTGTGTGTGTGTACATGTATGTGTACATATATATATATATATATGTACACATACATCCATACATAGGATAAACACTGAAGATGCCACTGAAGCTAACAGAAGAATGAGGTTCTGATGGGGGATGGGGAGCTTCTTTGGTGTTTGTGCATACCTTGAATTCTTCAGGTGTTGTCAACACCGTCCTTGCGGTAATTACCAGCCTGTAGAAGCCGGCTCACTTCCTTACCTGCTATTTAGGATGTTTTCAGTTGAAGGAAATACCATTCTAAACATAATTGGACAGAAAGATCATGTATTGTTGCCTCTAGGTCACATACGTTCCTTTTGGCCCCTAGGGTAGGTTTTATTTTTTAGGATTTCCATATTTTTCTTTATTTTTTAAATGGCCATTGGGATAAACAGGACAACACGTTGCTTCAGGATATTTGCAATATCTTTTATGTCGCCATTGGCGAATGCAAACACGTGCTGAGCTTGGTGACATCTGCAGTGCAGAGCTGGGAGATTCACAAGCTTGATTTATGCAACTATCCATCTTGGCTCAAGGCTGAGGGCCAGAGGAGTAATATTGGCCTAGCAGACATCCCACAGTCCAAACTGTGATGTAATTTACCCACGTTCACACGTGTACACAAACACAAACGCACACCGGAGAGAAGGTCTAATTTGCTGCCAATTATTCATGGCACATTTGGGTGATGCTCACAGGTAGCGTCAAGCGAAGCTTACAGCAGTGCGGTAATATGAGCTACCAGTGGTATTACATTTCCTGGTCCCTCTCCTTGCTGGAAGCTTGTTTTATTCTTTTAACGGGACAATGTGCATACAGCAAACCTGGATGTGTGCACACAAATAACATTAGATGCAAGCGATGTGGGAGAGGTGAAATTCAATAAATGGTTATGCGGATCTTTTGTCATTTCGCCTCCTGTACTCTTGACTGTCTGCAGCAGGTTAGTTGAGTCTGGGAAAACAGACCATTCCACTCCTTCCCCCCACCCCCTCAATTGTACCCGGCTTAGTCTCCAGCACTATGGATGGTGAAGGCGGGGGATTGTGTGCAGATGTGCTTGGAGAGAGGCCAGGCGCTTTGCCCTGAGAGAACATGTGGTCTGGGACTGTTTACGCTGGCACCGTCTCAAATCAACCCCCACACAACATGTTAGGCCTCATAGGACACCACACACACAGCTCTCTTTTCTCCAGTGCTGTTCAGGAGCCGTTCTGCTTACAGATCCACATCGACGTTTGTGTTTAAAGGGACAGTTTGCCCAAAAAATTTAATTTTGTAATCATTCGGCTTTGTGTCGTTACAAACGTGATTTTCTTGCTTCAGTCGGACATCAAAAGTGAAGTTTAGCAGGATTTCCGAGGTGTTTTTATTTCATATAGTGAATGGGAACAAAGGGATGTTAAAGAGATAGTTTACCCAAAAATGGAAATTCTTTCATCGTTTACTCACCCTTATGTCATTCTAAACCTGTATGACTTTTTTGAGGTCATAAAAAATATTTTGAAGTGAAGTGAATGTTTTGATAACCAAACAACAGTGGCACCCACTGACTTCCATTGTGTGGCACAAAACTACTGAGACATTTTTTAAATATCTTCGTTTGTGGGTAAATGATGAAATTTTTTTTGGGTGTTCTCCCCCTTTAAGCTCCGAAAAGGATAGAGAAACACAAAAGCATAAGGTGTAGGCTTTAAAACATATGTGTGTAAATGGTGACAGAATTAAATTTCGTGATGTGAGCTGTTCCTTTAATTAACATGTCAGTTGTCGCTTGCTGAACTTTTGGCTGACACATCTAGATTTCTCAAATGTGTTTTCCAAGTAATGATTTCATTGTACTAAATGACACTCTTTGGCGAGATCACGTGTTTTGATGCAGACTGGCGTAATCATCCACAGAAACACAGCGGCTCAAGAAATCATGACAAATCGAAATGGCTCACATGCAACTTAGACAACAAAACACTTCACCGAAATTGGCGGCCAGATCTTTTGCTGCGATCGTTTCACAGGCAGTTGAATGCACAGACTGTCACAGATGCCTAGGGGAGAGGAGGTCATTAAGCATGCATGGTTGTCATGCCGTGTCAGACGAATAGCTTGTTTAGATGGATTTATACCCTAGTGTACAATGAGCTTTATCACCTCCCCCAAGCCTTTCTCCCAGTGAGGCATGGGGAATAAGGGTAGATACGTGTTGGGGCACGTGAACAGCCAGACATCTCCGCTATGCTACTCACAGATGCTCCACATAGCTGGAATGCTGTTCTCCATCTAGAACATCTGCAGGGTTCACATCTTCCCGAAAGACTCCAATACTCCAAAACCACATCACAAAGTGACTGCGTCTCTTGTCTTGAGGTCTCTATGAGCCGCAGATGTCTTCTGGCAGTGTCGAAGAACGTTTCCCATTGACGAGCATTTTTTATCATTTCAACAGATTTGGGGGTTTAGCATCTATAATAGGAACAAGAACCGAAAGTGTTTGGAAGTATTTTTGTATGTTATTTAAACCGAGATTAACAACTGTGGTTTTAAAGAAATTGTGCTTTTACAACCACGAAGTGCACCAAATAAAACAAGGAAACTATATAAAGATAGTACAAACAGTGAGTTTGGAGGGAATTACGCACTTTTGTTATACAGTGACTCATATGTTATCATTTGATCTATTAGATCATTGAAATGGACTTCAGCCAATCAAATGTCTTGTTCTAGCACTCGGTGACGCAGTGGTGAAGCATCACTGTAGGCAATACAGATAATACATAACAATGACAAAACTACTTAACTGTGTTTAGATACGTAACAGCAGGTCCGAGCTGTATTCCATGCATCATTTTTGACTGGGATTCAATGTAAAGTTTATGTTCTCAGGCTTCATCCTAAAGCAAGCAACAGCTGGGTGCATATGGAATATTACAATCATGTTTGGATAGGAGGTTTAAACCTTTCAACAACTGCGGGGTGTCTAAATGTGATTTCGAAAATGTGTATTCTGTACAAGGCTTTGCAGGAGGAAATTGCCTGGTGTGTAGTGCCACCCTCTGGACACATAAGAACATAGCTACTCTACATCCTTTTAGTGAGAGTGAACAGAACAAACGTTACTAGACTTACTCGATGTATTGTTATATATTACACAGAGTGAGAGAGACTGAGTGAGTGAGAGACAGAGAGAGAGAGAGAGAGAGAGAGAGAGAGAGAGACCTATAGAATAGTTATTTTTCCATTACAATACCATTACAGTATCTGACACACTGATAATTCCAAGCTTTCCAGAGATTTCCAAGCTAGTCTCTGTAAAAGTATATACCGTTTAAGTAATGAATGCATTACCTTTATATAAACCATTAAAGTAAATATGCGCCTTCGGATGCAATGGCAGGCATTTCTAATGCACGTCCATTTCTTCTAATGGTTCAAATGTGTTGTAGTTATCATCACTTCCGTCAGCGTTATATTCATAAACCGATTGCAGTCTTAGTATCAATAATTAGTATTTTTAATATACATCTTATAAAAACAATACAATTTGCAATAATACCGTGCAATCTATATATTTCATAATTTTCCTGTTTTATGTGTCATTATATGTAAAGCTGCTTTAAAACAATGCAACGTTGTAAAAAAAAAAAATATATATATATATATATTCATTATNATATATATATATATATATATAGATAGATAGATAGATAGATAGATAGATAGATAGATAGATAGATAGATAGATAGATAGATAGATAGATTAGAATTGAATTAAATAGGACGTAAATTGAACTGCTGCGAACACAGCTCATTCAAATACCTTTATTCACCGCTAGATGGACCCATTTCATTTGAGTAAGAAAAGAGACAAAAGACGCAATGACGAAAAATGAACAAAGAAACATTAACTACGCAACATCTCTTGGTTCGAAAGGATTGAATTCGGATTGAATTAATACATTCCAATTATTATAGTTAGTAAACTTCAATTATTGTGCTTAATTGCCATGCCCAAAACTCTTTATATTGTTCAAGTGTTTGCATCTTAGTGGGCAATACAAACAGTGCAATGGTATTTAAAACAGTATATAAGCTAAATGAAATATCCCATTTAAATACAATTGCTGTGTATATGCTTAATAAACTATCTCGCTTCCCCTAAGAGCAACAATTAATGCAGGGTTGTGCATTTAGTTGCCTCTGTATACCCTACACACCAGGCCACTCTGGACCAACATACATCTTGTGTGAAATAATCCTTATCTACACATAATTCACTAGCTGGTCTTCTTCTAATAATAATCATACGGTTCTTATTACATGTTACATGTCTGCAAGATCGTGTATGCATGTATACAAGATTTTTAACACTTTAATTATTATCTCCTATTTAATTGCTAGTTTACAGCAAATCTTTGGCAATTTCACATTAATAGTTAAATTAAATAAATAATGCAGCCGAAAACAAATATATATGCTAGTCACTCTATCAATTACAATGAGTTACTGTGAGCAATAAAGACAGAGCCAAGATGGCTGCTTGGAGGACCGGTTTCTACCAAATACAGGGGAAAACAAATGGACGACTGTAAGCTGCTCCACGCATGCGCAAAAGCCCCGTGCCGCGTAGCGTTTAGGTTTTGACTGCCTGTCGA
Source organism: Botia almorhae (assembly GCA_036877575.1). Taxonomy (NCBI): domain Eukaryota; kingdom Metazoa; phylum Chordata; class Actinopteri; order Cypriniformes; family Botiidae; genus Botia; species Botia almorhae. Next base: position 98,253 of record JAZGTJ010000094.1, on the reverse strand, counting down.
GCTGGGTGACGTCATGTAGCAAGCCACTGTAGAGTCTCCACTTTTTACCCTCACTCAAATTGCAACCACCAGCATCAGAAGCGGTGGGGCACAGAGCGGAGAAACCCTTTTTTATTTTTTTGGTACAGTAAACAATTGCACCGAGGACCGCCAACTGACGACCTTGCATTTTAATAATCCTGATTTGCCTAAGGGAATGATTTGATCGCAAAGAGAACCGTTTTGATTTTAGGGCATTTAAAAAAAGACATTACAAACCTCTGATTGCATGCTGTTATTCAGTAAGCAACATACATGATCGTGCAATCGCACAACGCCTCGCCTATTTAGGCTGAAATATAGCCTTTTAATCTATACATTTTATCTTACATTCTGCGTTCATCTTGTCTGCTCAGCTACATTCGCTAGCGTGTCGGAGAGCGTGTTGGAGGGCGCAATAAACAACAGACCACGGCGGACAATTGTGAGGTTTGGATGAGGTGTTTGAATCCAGCCTTACCAGCGCAGCCTTTTCGTGGACAATTGTGATTTTTTTCATAGGCAATGCCATCTTGCAATGCAAACATGCTGTCTATTGGATTTCTGTACCTTGGATTGTTTCTTTCCATAGAGGTTGCAGATCCCACCACAGCCATTGAAGGTAAGTTACCACGATTAAACGTTTTATTTTGTCCATGCGTGCATTTAGGAGACGGGCTGCAAAGTTTTCGAAGATGGCCTGGCTTGTTATAGTGACCAGGCTAAGCTACAAAGAGATCGATATGTGTGGGTTGCTGTTTTCGACATCAACCACGTATATTCAGCAAATAATGATTTTGTAGGGTTGAATAGGAATGCATTTGCGCAGTTGTGTTATCGCCAGTGATGCGATTGTTACATCTGGCTGGACGTGTCTTTTGCTATCCTCATCCACGCTCATGTTAATTGATTGTGAAACGTACGGTTTGTTACTAATACTGTCACTGTAGGCTTTTGGGTACAGAAGCCACAGATCGCCCACAAGAGCGGGTTTTAAACGCGATCGTGCCTCATGGGTTCATATTGGAGATGTGGGAGTTATTTCGAAATACCGTCGTAGGCCCCAGATGTTCGCGCGAGTCGTTTCTAAATTCAAATGGACTCCTCTGCGACACATCGCAATAGAATGAAATTGTTGCTATATGCAATGCAATGGCCTGCACAAGGCAAAGCCGCGCTGGCCACAGGTCGATTTGCATGCAGTGGACATTTCAATATACCCGCATTCTTATAGCGGTCTATTCAAGTGCGCGGCTAGACACATCATCTTAGTGATTCGTGATCACCTTCAGGGTGAGCTTCTCTCGCTTGTTTTAACATTTCGGTTTCGTGTGACGTAGAAACCATGATCTAAATGTTCCAATTTTCACGTATTACTCATTAAATGGGTGTGACGTACCAGTTCCTCGTCAAACTATCCAGCACAGACCAAAGGAATCCGAGATCTGCATGCGCTGTACGTTACAGTGCAGCTTTTTCCTCATATTCCATGCATCGGAAGACAACGACATGGCTAGCTGATCTCGTCCAATAGAATAAAAAACAACAGTGCGAGGAATTCAATATTCGTGCCATTAGTGTTAATAGTGGTGATTTAAATCAGAGCACGTACACGTTACTGTATATAGATTATCACTTCATTGTATGACTATATTTGGTTGACTTATCTGATTGCCCAATAGCGTTTTCAAAAGATGCATTTATTTGTCATAAAGGCACCACAAAAGATTTTAAGACACAAGAAAGATTTTGGAGTTTCTAGCTGTAGACTTCTTAGCTAACTGCCTCCAGAGCACACTGGATGGCTTTTACTTCTGTACATCTGCATGAATTATGCAACAGTTCTTTTAGCTGGGCTCACGAAACTGGCCTACAAATGGCCCACATTTTGAATTGTGCAGATCAGAACGCATTTCTTATGACAGTGAAATGAGTGCGTGATGTAGGACTGGTCATGTGAAGAATAGAAGCGCTGCTGAATTTCATTATTTAGTCATTCCCCAGGCAGTGCTCATGAACTGCAAAAAATAAAGGTTCTTTGTTTAAAATCTCATGTTTATGTGCACTTTATGTGAAGAGTTTTGATTTTGGAATTGTTCAGCTTTGTTTGCTCTGCACATTAGACCTTTGTGACAGCACCATCAGAAATACAGCGTCATTTGCCATCTCTCTGATTTTGACTTTCAGTGTCGCCCGAGTCGACTCTGCAGGGCTCTGATAATAGGTTTAGTCAAGACCGCAAGAAGTGAACCTCTGCGGACCTCAGATGAACCTTTGCCGTTATCTTGTCTAGACAGGATTCTGTGCCTGAGGGATGGGGGTATTTTTATTATACTGGAAGGTAAAAGATAACTGTCGTAAACAAACACTCCATATTTGAACACCCCTCATCTCGGCACACTGCAAAAGGGGTGGCAATGGGATGAAGTATTTTCAGAGCAGCAGTGCCGTGAGAGTAACTTGTATTTTATGTGGCTTTACAAAAGTAGTTTGATTTTCTTTTGGACAGACTTAACGGTTTGCCTACTCTATGGAAGACTGGGAGGAAGTGGTCTGGCTGACGGAGGTGGAGCTGAGGTTTATGTGTTGTTATCTTGCTCCGCCCACAACCTCTGGCCTCTCAGAAACATCTGGATTGAGGGGAGCCATTAGCTTAGGAAGCATGTGTACCATCACTGGAGGAATGAGTACGCAGGCCATTAGTGACCGGTTTTGGTTTAACTCTGCCACTCCTTCAAGCTCACAGTCTTGGGAGGTGAACATGTGTCTCCAAAGGCATTTCCTCACTGTTAGATCAGAGTTTTGGCATGCGATGCTAAGCACTGATACAATGTACATGTTAACGTTTCGTTGTTTGGAATGCAGGGTGACGATTGTGCTGGATCAGGCGTGGGCGGTGAGTGGGCCCAGGCTGGAAATGGACTAAAGCCAGTGATTCCTGGATTTGCCTGGATCACCGCTGTCTCATGTTTTTGTAGCTTACACTTTTGGGTCCATTTATTTAGGGAAGGGAAACAAAATAATGTATGCATGTTCAGCAGTTTGCTTGAATGTGCAGTATTTAAAGACATTCGATGCAATCTGCAATGAATTCAAATCTGCAGTCATTCTTAGTTAATTATCTTAGTTAAGTCAGTAATTAAAAAAACAACTTTTCCCAGTGCTTCATATGCATATAAATATATGCATATATATATATATATATATATGCATACAAAGATGTTTTTAGGTGTTCCTTGAGGTAGAGCATTGTGCTAGCAGCGCAAAGGTTGTGTGTTTGATTCTCAGGGAACGTAATTATTGATTCAAATGTATGTCTTGAATGTGCTGTAGATCGCTTTAGATAAAAGCGTTTACCAACTGCATACATGTAAATGTTTTTGCTGCTGTGATCGGATGGATAAATATTTATTGCAAAATACGACTTTTCATCCTGTAATTTTTTTATTTTTATTTAATGAAAATGAAATCCTGGCACACTAAGTGCAATTGACTTGTATATCCAACCATTTTTTGTCCTTTGCTTTAAGTGTATGGGCTTATGTAAACATTCTGTGCCTGCATACTACAGAGGATCCAGCAATCCTCTTATAGCCTGAAATAAATCCATGAGTCCTCCCACATTCTTGCATTAATGTATCTGCTCATACGTTATGTTTAACCGTTCGTTTCTCCCACACCTTCTGTGTCCTATTTGAGCAATGAATAGGGCTGCATTATAAACTGTTTTTTGTGCTATTCCTATTCATGCTTGATTTTCCTTTGTTGTCACTGTTGAGCAGTGTTTTTTTGGCTGGTTCCATGTACGATTAAGAACTCAGCAATGACAGTGTTGCGTAACCTTGACTTGCTGTGAAGACCGTTTTGACACACCAAATATTTAAATGTGACTGCTTTCTCACTTAAAGGAATGTTCTGGGTTTAATACAAGTTAAGCCGTTTTCAAAGCGTCTACGACACGCTGTCAATTACCACAGGAAATGATGTCAACTTGTCCCTTAATTCGTAAAAACAGACAAAGTTTGTTTGTACAATGGAAGTCTGTAGGGAAAATATTGCTTTAGAATAAATGTTAAAAACCACAGTGAAGACGAACTTTATATAAGGGTGGCGTGATCTTTTACTGACCTTGTCTACATCCTGTCATGGCCATGAAAAGCCAGTAAACCTGGTAACTTTAGGACAGTTTGTGCAGGGATACCAGAAAGGGGCTATCAGGAACGTATTGTTTACATGCATAGCAGACTACACACACAGCAGTTACTTTGGTATCGCAAAACTCGAAGTTCTTCTGACTACAACAGTAGTTCAATGATTTAGGCAGCTTAACAGCTGAAATATGGTGTGGTTTTGTAAGAACTATTAATATACGTTCCTGAGACCAAAACGCCCTTTGAAGTAGGTTGACTCATGTCCTTTACAAGTGCATCCGTGTACTGTAAGCATAATTTTTGTTTCTTTTTACAGACAAAAAATTGGCTCGCAAAAAACTTAAATGGTAATCAACAGCATGCTTCAGAAACTGTCTATAGAGCTTTGCTTGTATTGAACCCACAGCATTCCTTTAAGATTAATCATCAAGGCTTTGAAAGAAGACCCGATTTTAGGCAGTTTATTCTTGTGGTCATACAGAAATTGTCTTCTGAAATAAGAAAAGCACAGTGTAATAGCATTAGATTGCGCAGCTGGAGTCTCACCACCCAGAGCCCGTGCAGGCTCTAATCTCTAGATTTATCTGCAACCGAGGGCTAGACCAGATTTGCATAACCGCCTAGACGTCGTTTTTCTTATATGGTGGTTTATTGCGTGTATAGTTGAGGATGAAAGGATATTGTTGATAGTGGTGGGCTGAGTGTGGTGTAATTGGTGTTTACTGTTTAGCCTATTCAGCTGCTCGAATCAGGGGACTCATGGTGGCATGTAGCAAAACAGAAGATAGTTAGCAAGAGCTTTTGTCAACTCTTAGGTACTTTTTAGTTTGATTTCATGAATATTGTCTACATCAGAAAGTATGTGTAGAGTTTGGCGCTTTCTTTAGAGTTTCTGTAGAACGAGCTGATGTTTTTCGAGGTCATGCCAACTGTTCACCCTCTTTCTCCTTTTCATGTGAGGCAACATGGCTGCCCAAATGTTCAGACCAGATGACACGTCACCTCTACATCCCACACTGACATGCTAGATCTCCTTTTTCCCTCTTAATTTGTTTTACTCTCAATGTCCTGGGTAGTTTCACAGCTAAAGCTGGTTGCTGTGCAACATTAGCAGTTGAAAATTCTGTCACACTTGTGTTATTTTTGTGTTCCATGGATGAAATTAAATTGTACACGTTTAGAGCATTTGGTAACTGGCGATTGTTCACTGTTGGGTGAAGTTTCCTTTTTTGGGTTTACTGTTCCTTTAAGATCCCATTTTCTCCTTGTTTTTTTTGTATCTCCAGATGGTACTAACTTATAGAGGCCTTTGTTTTTGAACAGTGTTTAAGGGGTCCTCACAGTTTCTCACATCTGGCCATCAGAATGGCTTGTGTGAAGCAAAGCTATGTAAATCCAGAAATTCCCTCAGCAGAGTATTTAAAGTTAAATAGCAGATTACTAGAAACTTATGTTTGGAGGTCATTGAAGTGACCAGAATTTTTCATAGTGCTGGGGGCCCTTTTGTGGTTGACCTGTAATCAGTCATTGTGTTGTTTATTTGAAATTACCAGTACTAGTAAAAAAAACAGGTGTTCTGTGGACATCATACTCCACCTTTAATAGTTTCATTGGTTTAGTTTCCATCTTGTAACATGTCTGGGCGGCTCCTCTGTGCTGGAGGACAATCCAGATAAATCCTGTTCGTTGCTCTTGTGTATGTCAGATATAAAACATTGTAAGACCAGAAAGCCTTTGTGATATCTTGGTGAATAGATGGATTGGGTATAAATAGCAGTTCAGGATGAACTTGAAGATTCACCTGAAAGGAAGACTTCTGCGTAGTGAACTGAAAGAGAACCAGTTTATTCCTGCACAGTAAGGAGTGGGGGGGCATTTATGAAAATAGAGTGGAGGTGGTCAACCAGGGAGAAAATGATTTGTCACATTTTATTTATTAGGAAACCAACCTGAATTTAGTTATACTGATATTTTTAGCCAACAAAAGTAATGTCTGGTGATCAGGGTGGGTCATGGGGGAAGATAGGTGTCAGTTTTGATGTTCCCTCAAGTTGAGTCACTAACCATCCTGGAGGTGCAGAGTTGTCAAACCTTGCTCTTCCAGTTTCAAGTATCTTAAAGCACAATAAATTCAGTGTGTACTTTGGAAGGGAAGATTCATCATATCTTATTTGCTCACTGATAACACATTACTGATATATAACTCGTATGTATTTGGTTCAGTGTAGCACTAGTAAAGTGTAGCCTCTGGGTTGCATATACTCACCAAAGTCTTTCATTACTTTGTTTAGGAATATAAGTGAAATCGTTTGGATTGAAAACAGCAGTGTATTTAATAAAAAAGATTTAGGCAGGGATATGAACCCTCTCCACGAGACAGAAACAGAATTACAGTTCGCTGAATGCAGCTTCACCTTAGCAAACATCGATACAAAGTTTGCTTTGTAAATTTGTTTACATTAAAGTTTTTTTCCCAAAATTATCATCATGAGGCACAACAGTGCGCTACTGTTAAAATGCTGTGAGGTCCTGTTGAAAACTGCCCAAAACCATTTGAGGTTCTGGTGTTATTTAGACTTGGGATTAAAAATAAACCTTGGTAATTTGGTGCTTTGTGCAGGTCGAGCAATAGCAAATTCATCCTATAATCTTCCTAAACTAGTCCCATCTATGCTGGAACTTGATTTTATCTCTTCATTCCTAAAGTCATGTTCTTGTCACCCATGTTATCCTTGTGCTTTGAGATCTTAGTAGGGACACAAGCAAAAATGTACAGCTGCTGTTTTCATGTGCAGGCGTTGTTACGTTGAAAATGACTATCGAGTCTCGAGCTTATTAATGTGTGTACATTATGATAAATAGAGTCACGGACTAGTCATAAATAGACTCATAAGTTGATAAATAGAGTCTAGATACTCGCAGGACTTTTCTATTGGATGGTCAATGTATTGGGTGTCAGCACACTTTACATCATATTTTTAAATGAGGGTGACCTCTGACTCCGCCCAGAGTGTCACTGTGCCATGTTTCTAATCAGGCCTCAGAAATACATTCTGAAAAGAGAGCATAACCCAATTGGTATATTCTTTCCTATGGTGATGCGTCATCCAAGTGAAGGTAGTCCTGGTATGAGAAAAAGGTTAAAGGTTACGAGGGCAGATGAGTTAAAAAAATGTTTTAAGGTGGGGCTTAGTACAAAGTCCTCCATTGCTTTCAGAAGACAAATTCTTGCTTAAGTAGATGTTTTGGGCAAGGTAATTTTTATTTCGTAATCAGACTTTAGTAGTGTAATTTACACACCATGCTTGGCTTCCTCTGTCACCTGCAGATCTGTGCGGCAGGCGGACATTCCTGAAGAGAGAAAAGCAGTAAGAGTTGATGAGAACCAGTCCTGCCTCCAATGTCTTTCCATCATTTTTTCCCTCTCTCCTTGAGTCAATACAATCTACCGCTCATAATTACAAACAGCACCTTCAGGAATTTGCCTAAGAATCGAAGTGTCGTGTAGTAATAAAGCGCAATGTTTTGTGAAACTTGAGGCACCGTAAAGCTTTTAGAACCTTCCTGATAGACTTGTCATTTTCAGCAAAAATTTGGCTCTCAGTTCCAAAATTCCACAGTGGGTTCCAGAGACCCAAGTTAAACCCGAAACTCTTCTTTACGAGCCCGTATCCTCGCAGAGGACCATTCTGCAGATGAAATCAATTAAAAGGTGCTGGAATGTGTGGCCGAGGCCTGGAGTTGATTTGGAGGGGCGGTGCGCTGAGTGGGGGGAAGCTGAGACTTGAGGGGCGGAAAGTGGGTCACGCTCCTCACAGCTGGCCTCCCTGCCGCCATGACATGGAAAGGCAGCACAGAGTCGGCTCGCCCAAACGCAAACCCCAGATGAGAGGAGCCCAGGAGGTCTTTCTCCCTTTATCTGTCTGGTTTACTGTGGTTTTACTCTTCCTGTCTATTGCTTGCTACCCACGTCTCAAATTTCTTTCTTTTTTCTCTCTTTCTCTCTCTCTCTCTCTCTTTATTTTTTCTTTCTAAGTAAAACAAAGAGTTTAACTACACAAATGACTGATTATCATGCGATTAACACAGCAATCGTAATTAAACAGCTGTTTTGATAAGTATACTATTAATGGCTTAGTCATTGTTATATAAATCATGGCCGCCACCTCTGGCATCAGCACAGAATCCACAGTAAGTAGATGAAGAATTAGTCAGTCTGTCCTTTTTTTGGTTTCCTGAGTACGGCCCTGGTGCTTCTGAGTTTCTAGACCACAGATATTTTCCAGTCTGCTTGCGTGATGCTTTCCAGCAGATGTGTGATGGGCTTCCCACATTCCAGGTATTCCTTAAAAATGGACCAAAAGACCTGCTCTGCTTTTGCTTTAAAGTTACAACATGTTTGTCTCATACTATCGCTCGGCTAAACTGGGAACAAATCCAAAAGCACATCTGCAGTCAGACAGGAACAATGATATCAGGCTCTTGAAATTCTTTATACTCAAATCTTGGCTTTAAGTTGCGGAAATAGCATCTTATGAGGATTGTTTTGATATGAACCAGGGCTAATGTTGATTTTTATATTCTAATTACAGTCCTGAAACAGCTTTATATGTGTGTGTGTGTAATATATAAATATATATACACACGCACACATACATGCACTCTGCACTGGTTAAGAACCAGTGACCTGCAGTACCTGACCTCATTGCTAACAGAGACTTCCTTAGATGTTATGGAAAAAGTTGACATGTATTTCATCCTGCTGTCAGCCTGGAGGGTGTATGTCTATACGTGTAAGAAACGTGTGTGTGAGTGATTGGTTTTTAGCCTCATTTCTTTGGAATTTCACCTCATTAGAAACTGGCCTCTTTCTGCTGTGCCCAGCTCAACAAATACGCCACAGAGATTTGTCCCAGAAAATGAACAGTGGAGGACATACTTATGAATCGGTTAAATGGACTAAATTCTGGACAGAATTCCAAGAAGGATCAAAGTTTTTAAAGGGATAGTTATCCAAAATTGAAAATTGTCATTTGCCCACCCGCATGTCTTTCAAAACTTGTGCATATTTCTGTGCAGAATAATAGCAGAATATTGAAGCTTTTTTATGCATTATAAGTGAATGGCTATGAAGCGTGGTTTTCATACGGGAATATACTAAACGAGCCGTATGGACTACTTTAATAATGCTTATATGACCGTTGGTCTCTGTTTGAAGCCTGACAGCTTCTAGTCCCCATCCACTTTTATTGTAATGAGATCAACTCAGACCACTAAACTTCTCCTTTGGTCTTCCACATAAGAGGTTTGGAATGACATAAGTGTGAATAGATGATATATGAACTGTCCCTTATACCTGTAGAGTTGCCTAGTGCCTAAAACAATTCTGTTGTACCTCAGTATGGAAGACAAGCACCACAGAACCAGATCAAAATGCACGAGATGGAAGTGTATTCACTGTTGCCTAGTTTTCCGGTTTTCTCCCAATCTCTGTGTTGGAAACGGCATTTATTATAATGGGGCTCCGGTATTTAGAGCCACTGCAGTGTGGTGTGAGGCCACTTGGTTTGAGTCCTGGCCAGTGTACCTTTTTGGGATGCTCCTGATGTTTGCAGTTGGGCGCAGTCCCGGAGGGACAAATAAAGGCCTTCTTCATTCCCCACCATGGACCCAGATGCTCTGCAATGATTAACAGTCCCCCCAGATTTGCACCTTCAAAAACTTGTCAGTAGTTTGGCTTTCCCTTTGGAAAAAACGGGGGTCTGAATTAACAATCCACATCTCTGTCTGAAATATTTCAGCGCTCTTTGAAAGAAGGCAAGCTCTGTGAGAAAAGTTGCCAGAGCGCTCGGTTCCCCTAACGACCCCACAACCTCCAATTAGAGTCGCAGGCTCTCCTCCTTGCGGTCACCCAGCGTTGCTGTGTGAACGTGCATTAAATTTAGACACAGTATTTTTTTTTATTTTCGGATTTTATAAGCAATCATTGGCCTGAGTGCCAGGAATGGCCTAGTGATTGGATCCTAAAAGAACCAATCGTAGTGTTTATAGCATCACAGAATCAATCTGATTGGCTGTTCTCTAATAGTTTACGTTTAGTGCTGCTGGTTGGGGTGATTGAATCCTTTAATGGGCTGTGGGCTGTGGGCTGCTCCTCTTCTAACGTTTATGTATTCGCCTGTTATCAGGGCTAGATTTTATGTGTTTCTGTATCTGTGATGCTCATAATGTTGCCAAGCAGAGCACTGAAAGGTCAGCTGGTGCGCTGGAACAGAGCTTAGTTCTGTGAGCTTCATTGGGTTCTGAGAGAATTTGTAGCAAGATTTTAAGTTCTGTCTTAATTAAATTAAAGTAATTGACTTAAGCAAAAGTGATTAAAAATAGTTTCACTTACTTGTTTGTTTTCTGTAATCCTTAATAGAGAATCACATTTTATAATTAGATTAGCAGTATGCAATTATCAAACTGTATTAGCTGGGGTCTATAATTTTCACCTCTCTACTGCCATCTCTGTTTGAAACATAAAATTGCAGGTAACTTTATGGACTTTTCATTACATATGTTGAAGTCAAATGAAGCCAAACCAGCATTTTCTGGTAAATTCAACTCGACATCTTGAGTTATAACTCATTATTATTATATACGATTATTATATACTTACTGTGAATTAGGGTAAGGTCAGACAGTTTTGAACACTGATCTGCCATGTACTTGCTCAATAACTGATTGTTCATTTATAACCACCCAAAAAAAGCTGATAGTAGAAAAAACCATCTGATTGTAGCTTCAAATCAGTTGTGAATCTCCTGTGCATTGCTTTGTAAGGCAGTAGATAGCAAGCCAGCTAGGCAGTCAGATAACTAGCACTTATACCCAACACAGACAAAACAGTACACACCCTCTTGAGAATTTCACCCACTTTGTCTTATCTTGTCCCATGTTCATGAATATATCTTCTCCCACCGTACACCAGCACTCAGAGACAGTTTGAGAAATGCAGATCACAGAATAGAGGCGACGGTCCAGCCATCTCAGCACTTTTCAGAACGTACAGAAACATGACTGTGCTGTACACATCTTTCCACTCTTGTGATTGCGGTCACATCCTCTCCCCCTCGCAGCCTCTTTTTTCCACAACACCTCTTGCCTGCCAAGTGTGCAGGGAGGTTGGAGAAGGAAGGGTAGAGTCCTGCTGAGAATCTCAATCAGATAGTTAACACTGTCCTCATCAATACTCACACTGTCCCCCACTACACTCATTGTGATCGCTGTTGTGTTCGGTGTGAAGGTTGGTAGAAACATTGACTAGGTGAAATAAAGGTGTCGGGCTGTGAAAGGAGCACCTTTTGTTTTTGTGTTTGATGAAGTGGCTTAAAGACAAAAGTTTGCTAATAGTTTTGCAAGCTTGGAAAATCACAATAAATCCTTTATTTTAAAGTATACAGCACTTAGTTCTGGTCCTAGAATTGTTTTGTAGATTAGGGATGGGGATTAAGTTTAAAGAGATGTATATGGGCTAATGGCTGTACATTTTTTAAAAACAATGCACATTTTTGCTGTCCTTGTTTGGACTTTAGCTCTGTTCTTACAGGAATCCTGCTTGAATTTTCTCAGATTTTGCCAGGAAAGCTTTTGCATTTAGCTGTTTCATTTGTGTATTGTCTTTTTGGGAAGGCCTGTGGTCAGCTGTTGGGACGCGCCCATGGAAGATATTGGCGTGGGAGCTACAGTGTTTTACTGGGGCGCAGTGGTCGGCAATACGGACAGACAGAATGGTTTAATTACAGCTGTGGTTTTTGCTTGTATCTCTGACTTCTGGCTGAGTCGACCAGTGTCAGCAGAGGGGCAGCGCCAGATCGCCCACAGACCTGAGGCGGTTCTGTGGTTTACCTCAACAATCTCATCAGACTGACTGAGCAAAAATACTCCCCTGCTCGCCAGGCTCTCCCTGGGGTTAGACAGAACTGACGCGTACTTCGCCCTACCGCCAGTCATAATAAGCCCTCTGTCTGCACATGGAGCGCAACACATCGCTCAGGTTATTAAAGGCAAAAGAAAACGTCTGTTTGTGGCCAGAGCGTACAAAATAAACATTAATTCTGAAATTAAAGGGTTAATGTTGCAGCTTTTCGATGAAGTGTCTTGGAACCTAAAGCGAGGTTGTGAACTTTTAATGACCCAGTTGTACTGCTGTGTTGAAACCAGCTATCTTTGGCCTACAACCACTTTCATTGGGTTTTTCTTCCCAAAACTTTGTCTAGTTGAATCTCATTGAGGTATTTGCTTTATTCCATGAGTGGCTTTAAAAGTTGCCATCAAAATATTACACTTGCTGAAGCATCTAGTGGTCTGCCAGTGTGGGTTTTTCAATGGTCGATGCTGACATATAGTTTTCTTAGTATTTGGGCTCTCTTGCTTTAATCACGGCTTGTATTCAAGTTGTCATGGACTCGATCTGATGATCCATGGTCTCAGACTTCTGGAGCCCACTGTATCTCATACTTGTAACAAATAAGACACACAATAGCTTAAAATAACATTCTGGTTTTTGCTATTATTCAGAACTGACTTAAAAAAATTATACATTGTCAAGGCTGTTGGTGGATTTCAGCATTGTCAAAACCACGTGGTAATGAGTATTATTAAAAACAGTATTATTACTTATATATTAAAATATTACTTGTATTATTACTTGTATATTAAATTAAATATATATACATTAAAGTTTATCAATTGTGATTATTCTTAAATGGCTACAAATAAATTATCTTCACTGTGGTGTGAATCTTTACGACACTTCGGTATGAACTGTTGTGGTTTGTGAAACTTTTCATTCACGAAACGTTAGCTCATAATCTGTTTTTCTTGTTGCAGCTCCGAAGACATGCAGTCCGAAGCAGTTTGTGTGTAAAGACCAGGTGACCTGCATCTCCAAGGGCTGGCGCTGTGATGGAGAGAAGGACTGTCCCGACGGCTCTGATGAGGCTGCTGATATCTGTGAGTTCGCTGCTTTATCAGCCCCAGACCTTCATGCTTCATAGTATGATAATCATGATAGCAAGATATGTTATGATTAGCCGTTATCACGGCAGAACTACCATCAATTGCTTGTGGCTTGTTTCATAATGCAAGAAACTCTACAGCCGGTCGTAGATAAAATTGTAGGTACCTTTGAACGCAGTTGTTTCCTGTTGAACGCACCTGCTTAGTTGGGTGCTATTCTTTGGAGACCTACCAAATTTTGTGTTTTTGTTGATATTGGTAGACCAGTTATATTACTGGTGTAATAACAGTGACGATGGTGAAGAACAGCCGATTTTTCGGTTCCATGGGGCAAAAAGCCGGAGCGTAAACTAGGGCTGCAAATGTCCATATCTCAGTGGTTTGCAGTCACTGATTGATTTTAATACTTGATAAAGTTCTGAATGTGTGCATGTTTATGCATGCACATGCTCTTACTTATGCAGGACCATCAACAAGCTGTGATCGTCTCATCGCAAACTACATCGCAAAGAAGATGAGTCAACTCGAGACACCCGCAGCTTTGTCAGATATAGTTATATTTTTATGTGCTGCGTGAGAACATCACGTCTGTTTACTTTCAGAAGCTGTAGTGATTTTCTCTTTTCCTGAAATAATCAAACATGCATGTTGGTTATATAATTTTCAGTTTTTAATTATATTTTATTATAATTTAAATAGATTAACAACAAATTTGAAGCATTATCATATCACATATAGCATTATTCCATTTTAATAAACGTCGCACAGCCCTAATAGCGTGTTATGTAGGTTAGCAGACGGAGCACAGACGCAGACAGCAGTACAAAAGTCTGTGTTTGAAGGACACACTGGGTGTCTCTCCTGAGCGATGGCACTAATTAAACTGCGCAGTTTAGTCTGGCTCACCGTACGCAGCCAAGTGATCTGTGTGTGTGAGCTCATCACAGATACACAAAAACAGGAGCCTGGATCTTTTCATTTAACAGTGACCAGTGCCTGCGTGTTTACACACACACAGAGACCTAATGAAGCAGCTTCTCCTGCGCTTCACTTCACATCTGTCACCCGAGCCAGACGCCCTCACAACAGGCGGCCATGATGGTTTCTCCATCGGCTTGGTTGGTGGTTTACGGCCTAGCAGAACAGACAGAGCTAGTTAAGTGTTTACATACAGGCTGCCTATTTGTCCTCACAGGCCGATAAGCAAAAGATTATGCAAGTACATGCAGGAAAGTCCACGTAAACATGCTTTGATGAATGTTTTATAGTGTGTTTACTTTTTTATACTTTGTGTTTAGTATAGACTCTAGTCAGTCTATATTATACAAGTTTTACATAGCGGAACCCATGGGGTCTGGTGTTCCTGTAGCTGATAGAGAATTGCGTTACCAGCACAAAAATTGTGGGTTCGATCCCAGGAAATGTTTAACTTGAATTCACTGTAAGTTGTTTTGGATAAAAGCGTCTGGCAAATGTAAAAATGTTAACGGTTCTCTCTTTTTTTGCTTTGTCCTTTCATGTCTGTCTCTTTCCCTCCCTTCTTTGGGTACAATCATGGTATTTCATGGTATGATACTTAAATGATGTGGTACTGATTTCCATATTCATATGTCACAGTCGTGACATTGGACTCCAAGGTACTTCAAAAAATGCCATAGCGTTATCATTGTACATATCTAACAAACCGTGGTATTACCGTGCCGAAAAACATTGTAATTCCACGGTACGTCTATTAGAGTGGCATCGTTGTAAGTGAATTATAGAAACAGGGCTTTCCAAATAAACAGCCCATCGTTTAGACGTCTCGCACAGAATAGTTCCCGAGCCTTTGAGAACTCATGAAAGGAGGAGCTCAAAGCACATAAACATCAAAGAATTTTCCGCCCGCAAACAAACTTTCGGCTGTGATCCTCCATCTGCCACTCGAGCAGCGCCACTAATATAATTTCACTACCGCTAATGCAGTTTGGCTGAGCAGACAAAGGGGCTTTTCATTAAACGGAAGCTCTGACCTTCTGATTTATCTTGATCTGTTTCTGTCCATTACACACATTACACACTTAATTCTCTTTGTTAAAACCATTTCCAGCACTTCAAATCCAGAAGAAAATCATTACCAGCTGTCAGTGTCAAATGAGAACGTATGTAGATTCAGAGTCAGTGTCATGACTAATCCTGATCTAACCATCGTTATTTTCTTTTTAAAGTCAGTAGGTGATGTTTGCCAGATGTATCGGCACGTAACGCCGCATGCGTTGTAAAAGTTATTTGTGGTGCTTTATTCAGCTCAGCAGCACTGGGATGGGGGCCGTTTAAACTTCACTTCCTTCTGTTCTGAAGTGCACACAAACCAGGGTTTGAAATTAACTTTCATTATGCAGCAATATTTGCCCTCCTGAGTTAATTTCAGGATTTCATCGCAAATGTATAAGCTTTATAAACCCCTGTTGATGACTTGGTATATTTTTCATGGGCATCAAATGACAGATGTAGCCAATATGTCTACACAAAACCAGAGTTATAAAATATATGTGCACAGATTTCTGATTGTTTAACTCAAATAGTTTTTTATATGTACTATTTACTGTAGCTTTACCATTTATCGTTCCATTAAAAAAAGAATTAACTACAGGAACCTTTGTTACCCTTACAATTCAAATACAAGGGCATTTTGGTCCTTTTCTGCCCCTGACACAAACGCATTCATTCAGAATGAGTGTGATGGCTCCTCTGAGTTAAGACGTGTCTTATGGTCATAAGGCGTTGTATGTTTGACGGCTGTTCTTATTTCCTACTTCGTCTTACTAGTTCAAGTTAATTACTAACCAACAGACCAGGTTCCCACCATTATTTTGGTGCCTGAACACTATACATCTTTCTGTCTCGCCCTTTTTTCGTTTTCTCTCACTTTCTCTCTGGGAGAGATTTCAACAAGCCTGGCAGCTCCCTTTGCCCAATATAGGGCTTGTTTATGTCTTTAAGTAGGTCAGTATATCATTAGAAAAGCACTGAGATAAGAGAGGAGTGAAATGAGGAACTCTCCGCTTCAACAACACAAGATTTTATCTCCATTTTAAATGCACTTGAACTTTGAGGTGAAGGAAGAATCTATAGTTCAACGCAGTACCATTACTTTACCTTAAAATATAGTGTCCTGCAGCCTAAAACTGATATATTAAGTCACACTTAGATTACAAACACATGTAAGAAGGCGAATAGAGGCATTCCGTAATGAGATGAAGGCACACTTGATTTTTTTCTGTTCGACTAAAATAAAAACTCAGAACAAGAATATAATTTAATATTATTCTTGGCCTGTGCTGTCTGGTTAAGTGTTTGTGTGAAATGATAAAGCAGTGATAAATGTGTTTTCCCCTCACACTGATGTTCATTCCACTCTGTGTCTTCATCTGCGATAAAGTAAAGCGGGACGTTCAGCACTTCTTGCGCAAAGCCCCAAATTCCAAAGAACATGAATGAGAAACAGGTAAAAGGTTTCAGTTTATCGCAGATGTTGTGATGTTTGATTTAGGGATGGGTCACTGTGGTCGTTTTTTGTGCCCCATCCCTGTTTCTGATTCGTTACAGTAAACATAAAGAATTCGTGTTACTACGTTGTGAATTATATGTAATGTTGTATCGCCAGGCCCTGCTGATTGTCACGCCTCCTTTTTTTAACGAGGTAAAACTTCTTTTTTTTTGTAATTTATAGATGTGAATTCATTTTTTTAGGGAAGTGTATGCTTATTATGCCGAGCCACCCTAAGAAGTATGTCCTAGTGAGTCAAGGAGCCTTTCATTGTCTTGCGTTTTAATTGCACAGCGGTTTCCAGGTGTCTTATCTAACCTGCAATTACTCTCAGAGGTAAAGACAGATTCTCACAGCCTGGCTGTGTCAGGACATCGAGCTGCACACCCATGAAGCTCATTTGAGTCATCTTTCCCAGCACAGTGAGATGACAAAATTTTGTGTTTGTGACATTTTCCAATTTAGTTTTCCACTATTGTCTCTCATTTGCTGCTTCTCTGTTTATTTTGGTGTCTTTGCCTTTAATTTTGTATTTAGGCTCCTTCTTAAATTCTAGTGAGCTCCCTATGTAGACGGCACATTTAGGCAGCATATTCACTGCCTAAGTCAGAGTCTTTCAGGATATTGTATTGTGAAAGGCAGGCAAGTGCAGTTGTGATGGTTTGAATTAGCTGGTTTGCAATTTATTTTTTTTAAACCGCGTTCAACATGAGATTGTTTTTTCACTCTGTAGAATATCAGAGAATGCTTTGATGGCCGGCATGATTGTGGTTGGGACAGCAAACAGCACCAGATGTGTTTAACAAAAAAAGCCATGCAGGAAGAACTTTCATCTGTGTGGGTCATCTTAGGGCTGTAGAAGAGTTTTTTTTTTTTTAAAGAGACACTAACCACACCAAATGTTTTGTGAATAAGCAGTCTTGTTCCAGAAAAGCTCTGGGGAAAGGAGAGCACTCAGCGTGGGCTCGCACGCATCTGAGAGTGTATGTAAATGCTGTCTTTTCACATTCTGATGCTGTTCTAGGCACTTTGATTGAATGCTCCTGAAGGAGTGAATTATTCTATGTAATTTGCACTTGTGTAATGCTGCCGCCACCCACGAGTCTGTCTGTCTGCAGCCTTACAGTGATTGGTTGAATTGAGAAAAGGTCATTAAACGTGACCTTCAGGAAAAGGTGAAGGATGGATGGTGGCTTAATCTCTCTCTCTCTCTGCCAGTTGCCCGTGGTTTCCACAGGTCAGCTGGTCATTTTTATCCATATATGAAGTACCGATGTGGTAAAAAAAACCTTGATCATTCGAACGATTTTGCAAGACAATTTACTAATCCCAGTAAAATAAAAAAAATAAGCTTTATTTCCCCGTAAACTTTATATTAGATTAGAAGTAATCTGGGATTTATAAATAACCGTAATAATAACGGTACAATGTGTGATGAAATAACGCCTGAGAATAAATGCAGGGTGTTTTTGTGAAAGGAAGAGAGACGTTTATGAATGATGAAGTGATCACATGTTCAGGAGTGTAACAGCGGAGTATGTAAATGAATGGAAGTGTAAGACGACGGTCTGTTGAAGAACGACCTTGGTAGCTGAAGGGTTTAATGAGTATTCCGCATGGCAGTAACCGAGATCAGAGGTGCGTTTCATCGCCTGACCCTATTCGTCTGTTAAAACGCCCTTACGCTGTTATTGGGCACAGCGAACAGAAGGTTCCAAAGGCATGCGGGGTTAATGACGCGCCAGCGCTGACCCGGAATGAGCCGATCAAAGACAGCCTGAAATTAAGCATCGGAAAAGAGACTGTGACACGACAGCAGCGATACCGGGGGTTAAGGTCAGTTTGTTTAAAGACAGATTTAGAATTACAGAGATCGTCATGCCCCTACACTTCCTGTTTGGAAGACAGAAGAATAAATATGTATTGAGACTTTATTGTCGTGTTTAATGGTAGGGTAGACCATTTCGGAGAGGCTAGCAATGGTAAGCTAGCTTTGAAAGCATGAAATTCTGCCCTAGGTTCAAAATGCTCTTTAAAGCCACGCCTCCTTCAATACACGTCAATGCGATGCAAATACATAGTTTGACAGGCATGTAGGACATCCAGTCATAACATTCGGACCGAATGCAATGATTGGGTGAACATTTTATTGTCCTGCGCCTTCCAGAGAAGATATATATTTATAGAAATATATCTAGACCACTATACTTTTGCTATCGGGATGTGAACCAGCTATCAGGATGTTTCAACCAGCATAACAAAAAAACTTTCTGGAAACAATCGCCTTCCTGGTCTTTAATCTCTGATTTTGAGATTCATAAACACTACACGCATCTCGAATACCGTCGCATTTGTTTTACGTAACATGATAAATGCTTGTGATATGCACAAAGCAAAAGGCTCTTCTACATTAGCACTGGGGGTTGGTACAGAAGGACATTATTAGGGGCCTGTGAATATGCTGGGTGTGTTTATTGAAGCTGAAAGCAGTCTGAATGAGAGAGAGGCAGAGACAGAGCGCTTCAGTGGGGGAGGAAATGGTGCATCTTTCACACACACACACAATTAACAAAAGCACAACAGGGAAGCCAAATAGGAGGTCATTATGTAACTGAGGGTAAGGTTAGGATAAGACGAGTTTAGACTCACATACAGACCGCTCGTATAGTATGCAGACTCCCTGTGGCTCTGCTAGAGTGCTTAAACAGAGCTCATCTTGACAACACGGGCCCAGGTTAATTCACAGTCACCGGTCTGAGCTATAAGACTGCAGAATCAGAATTTGTTAATAAAAATGATTGTAAAAAGTGTATAGTTTTAAATAAATGTGTATATCACATTTACACACACATCACAGTTCTTCTGGTTCTCCTGGTGCTAACAGCGATTGGCCATGTCAATTGTTAATGACAGCTCATCTGCTTTATTACACAGCTCATCGGCTTTATTTGAGTCTGCTCAGTTCTGTTTGATTGTATTGAGTTGCGTTGATTCGATTTGAATTTCATTTGATTCTACTCAGTTTGTTCAATTCTACAACAACTACAACAGAAATTGCTTTGTATATGTATGACAATAAAACAGTTAGTTTTCATTCATATTCATATTTAATTCATTTTCATTTGTTACATTTTATTGCAGTTTATAATTCAGGTTCATTGGCTTTGAATTTGGTTTCATTGGACTCCTTTATACTTGGTACAATCTGCTGGTGTCACCTTGAACCAAAGTTTTGATTGACTTATTACAAGCAGATTAGAAATCTGAGAAATAAGTTCTATGACTGAAGTTTGACCAGTCTAACAGCATTAATAAAACGTAAATCTGTCGACAGCAGCAAACGTTCTTAATCCAGAAAATGTCTTCTCATTGTTGCTTAAATAGAGGATTGCATTACCTAGTTATTATAGAGGAAACTGAGTAGTCTTGATTTATGGCTTCGTGGTGTGTTTACTTAAATTCACATCCTGTTTCTCCTTTTATCCTTTCCTGCGGCTCTTGTTTTGGTTCTTGCGCAGAGGGAGCAGCCGAGTTATTTGGGTAAATCTCACAAATACACGTCTAGGTCACATTTCATTTCCAAAATTGGAAAAAGATACAGTCAGTGAAATAAAAGTCTTTTTTTGGACTGTTAAGATTATTTCTTGTGACATTTGTTTTTAAATGTCAGAGGTGTTCAAAAATGTACGTTTATTTTGAAGTAACGAGAATAAGGGAAGTTTTTGCATGGTGATAAAAAGTTAATAAAAATAGGCTCTTTAATTATTCTTAATTAGCAGGCTGCATTTTTATTTTAATTCACATTTATGTGTATAATGCTTTTCACAATGCATATTGTTTTAAGACGGATACAGGTATGACCTAGAGAATCTGTAAAACAGGTTTGTCAAAAATAGTTAATTAGTTTAATTAAAGCCTTTGTTTTTCTTGTAAAGCACATTTCTGTTTGTTTGTGACTGTCAGCCCCACTGTGTGTGTGTGTGTGTGTGTGTGTGTGTGCACACCCCCACCCTCTCTTTTTTTGTCCTATTCTCCCTGTTGTTTTTAGTGCATGTGCTGCAGGGTGTCTGTGGCAGTGCAGGAAGGAAGCAGTCGTCGCCTGTATGAGAGAGTGCCCCTGTTAGCAAACGACCAACGACTTCCCAGTTCACTCTAAGATCACAGAGCTTTGCCCCCAATACACTCACACACACTCGTTCAGAACATCCGCCTGTGTCGTTTTCCCACTGTTGTTTCCGTCATCACAAAACTGCATTTTGTGTGCCAGCTTCCCCCTGTTTGGTTCTGTTTTCTCTGTTTTATCTTTCTCCGTTTTTTTTAACTTTTGTTAGGATGTAGTTGGTACTAAATAAATTGGCCAATGGCAGTGACATTTCACAATACTCAAAAAACCAATACACTTTTTAATTTAAAGTTAAATATTAATAGGAATAGCCTTCAGGTGTTTCTCAGTTAAGTAAACACGGTCACGTAAACATCAGTAACAAAGAGCAAAAAAAACGCATTAACAGTGAGTGATTTTCTTTTCTCCTGCCAGTATTTAAGTTTGGTTTATATTATTGGTTTAACAAGCAGCAGCAGCTATTTTAAGGCCATGAATTAGCCATGAACTTGTTTTTATTAATTCTTTACCAAGACTGGCATTTTGGCCAGGATTTTTTGTTGAAACGTATTAAGTTTATTGTGTTTTTTTGTGTACCTCATTCACAGTCCTATTTGCTTGAATTGGGATCAGTTTAACAGCAAAAATCTTTTGTTTAGATAAGCCTGTTTTCACACTAGCCAAAGAAACATCTGGGTTGGTTTTGAGGGGCAGTGGTGAAGAGGGAAGTTTGTTGAATTTCAAGTGCTGAATTTAGGCTGTTCTTGAATTGTTACCCTGCCATAGGCCCCCAGACCCTCAGGTGAAATGATCACAAAGCTGCACTGTAATACAAGGCTGTGGCAGAGAAACCTCAGAGCCAGTACTTATCCCCTGTAGATATTTTCCTCCATATTTCAAAAGTATTTCAAGTGGGTTATTCCATGGCTTATACAGTTAAGTCCAAAATGGTCTATGTAATGCTGCTGTGGACCTGTGACACTGTTTCCTTAGTAACGGCTGACAGATGAGAACTGTCATGTAATATGAATCAGAACCATTATAAATATAAGGCTGCTGGAAAGGTACACCCTGTTCCTTCTTCAATTTAGCAGGACAGCTGAAATTAAACAGAGCTCGGTTTGGAAAGATGGGGGCCAGGCTGGGAACGGCAGAACTCGGTTTATTACGTTGTTGGATGGTGTAGCTGGAACAGATCAGTACAGTAATGGAGACCATCAGCTGTTTTTGTGCTGATTGTATGCAGTCAGGAACAAAACCACTGTACAGGACTCCATATTGCTTCTGTGATTGACACCATACTGGTCTCAAATGGCTTGTTATAGCCTTATTAGAGTGGGATGAGGGAAAACAATGTCAATGTATTAAAAAAGTAATTTTTTTTTTAATTAATTGCTCTTTATAAAAAATGTTCCCGATCCTACATCATCCTACATCATTCGTCATCAATGTAAGTTTGGAGGACTGTCTTGAAAATGTCTGCGTTGTTTTCATCCGAGCCATTTTGCATGGTTTTCTAAACCAAGCGGAGTTTACATGTGACTGTTGAAAAAAATAGAATTTGAGCTAAAAATTTTAAGCTCATAATGTGGCCCTTGGTATGAAATTAAACCTCTGCTGAGGCCTCCCACGTAAATATTTTTGCAGTCTGTTTTTATGCCAAGCTTGAATAAACCAAGTAAACATGTCGGCCCTTCCTCTTGTGTCCCTAAAGATACTCACAAATACTCTGTGGAGAGAAGATTCTACAATTTTGCAATACTCCTCTATTGCTCCTCTACTGCTCCTCTACAGCTCCTCTACTGCTATGTGGGAGCTGAATTCACCCCCCCCCCAGTGTTTTTTTTTTCAAATGGGTCAGCAGATGTTATGAGTAGAGGTGGAGGGGGCGAGAGAAAGAGGAGGTGGAGGAAAGAAAAATATCCAAGACTAACAGTTTGCTTTGCAGTGTGGGCCGTACTGAGAGAGAATATTGGGCCAATAGCGATGCATAGCACAGTTGACGTTATCCCTCTGTTTTTACTGGACAGAAAGAGAAAGAGCAAGTTATAGTCTTACCAATAAGCTGATTAAACAAAAGACAGTGATTCTTTATAGTACATTATTTTAACACACTGTATAGTATAGTTTTGTGTACCTTGAAGGGTGTAATGTCAAAATAAAAGAAAAATAGCAGCGCTGAAATTACATCAACTAAATTCTGCTCTCCTAGCATCTGAAAGATGTTAGTCAGGCTGTGTAAGGAAATAAGTTAAGGCTTGTGTATAAAACAAACATGCTACTGATAAAATATGTCATGGACATTTAACTGGAGGCACCTTTGATCCCCACTGATTTATTGATCAAATCCTGCAGTTTCCACCTCGGTTTATACGAAGCGCTAACGGCTGCAGAAAATAACTTTTTAAAAACTTGAAGCTCTTAAATGCTTTATCACAAAATCACTGTGTTGTCACTGAAGTGTGTGATTTATCATGTGGAATCACTCCGTTTCTAACCTTGTTAACATTCCATATGAAATCCAGGAGACTTGGTAGACGAATGTTAAAAAAGTTCTCGGAAAAGTGTGTTTTTTGTGTTAACTTTGTGTTTGTTTGCTGTGTGTTCCTCTCGCAGGCCATCACACCCAGGTGTCGCAGTGCCCCCCCAATGAGTTTGAGTGTCGAGGAACAGATGTGTGTATTCACCTGAGCAAGCTGTGTGACGGCGTCCCGGACTGCACAGATGGGCGTGACGAGGGGCCACACTGTCGAGGTGAGACACGCATTAACAAATAAACATTTCCATTCTTCGGCCTATAGCGTTAGTGTTTATAATGCGGATCAGCAATAAATGTGGGCTGTAGTTTGAAGCAAGTTGTACGCTTATCTTTAGTTGCATCCACAAATGTTTGGCTTCTAAAGACGCCTGGTTAGCATCAGCGTCAATCCACAAATTATCAGACTCTCATCTTGTTTGTGTCCAAAGTCCTGAGATAGTCTGGCTTATCCAGCTGACTGGCATCTTTTAAAAGTATTGATCTGGTCGTTTACCGGGTAATTGAATGAAATCAAACGGACAGCTGAATCTCATTTTTAAACAAAGGGCATGATTGTAAAGTCAAATTTATCTCCGTAATGTCAGTCCAGGTCATTCTTTAGTCTTGGAATGACAAACTGGGTTTGAAGTTTTCAAGGCCAAATGATGAATAACATGCTTTTCTGACCCGACCCCCGTCCGGCACTCAGAGCCTAAACACACTTTGGATCGCATGCCGACCCTTTGAACCCGGAGGTAAACACTCGCACGCTCTTCCACACGCACCACTTGCGTTTAGGTGCACGGTTGCTCGCGAAGCGCCTTTCCTGTTGGATGTTTGCTTGATCGTGGTTCCACAGAAACGTTCACAGTTTCGCAAGCGTCGCAGTGTTGGCCCCGAACAGATGAGGAGTTTGTGCAAGAGACGTTTTGAAAACATGCTTTGTCAGTTTATGTTTCTCAGTAATTATCACGGAGTTGTTGACAAGGGGAGCAAGAGGGAGGCTGGCAGGAATTTTATCGCCGTGCAAAACGCTTGGCTGCTATGTTAACAGTGTAGTGATGTTCAGAATGCAGACCAGGATCAAGAGGAGCTGTGATCACTGATATGCTGTATCAGCCGTGCTCATGTTAGTCTGGGTCATCTTATCCTAGGCTTTGCAAATTCAGGCCCCTTCCAGAGCTGAGAACGGCTTTAGTGCTGGGTTGACTGTGTTTCTCTCCTGGTAGATTTAATTGGCTCCCTGCCGTCTTGATTAAATCGTTCTGTAATGAAGTCTGTACGTCTGGACATTTCCTCCGCTATAGCGCCACTCACAGGCACAAATCTGTCAGTCGCCTTCAACATATTTTGCTAGTCATTTTCTCTTGCTGTCTGTCATAAAGTTTGGTTTATACTTGACGCCTCCACGAGCGCGTTGGTGCACGCGACAAAAATTACGTCATCATGGAGTGGACAGTTATGCGAGTTGAATGCGCAAAACCCCGCGCAAAAAATGCCATTTTTTGTAACTGTATGCACGGCTGTGCATCTGAAAATGGCTGACCTCAAGGTGATTCTGGCCAAGCAGGCTCATTTGTGGAAGAAATAGACTTTTTTTCTGATGCTTCAAAAATAAAGTATAGAAAGTTTACCATGTAAAACAAACATTTTTTTACATGGGATTTTGAACATACTCTGGAAAATAAGGAAATATTTCATAATAAAGGATAAAGAAATAGGGGTATTAAGGGGTATATAAATATACTAAAGAATATTGTTATGTACACGTTCTAATATTTATATATTTAAGTTATTAATGTTATAAGTGCAGGCATTGTTCCAGTAAACGATAAAGGCGAAAGTAAACAACAGTTATGAGTTCTCATTATGGCATGTGTATAATAAACATTTTTTAAATATTTCTTAGACTCCTTAGGCTGAATGATTTCACAACAGGTTTGAGAGGAACATCTTCATTTTAGAGACAGATAGCAGTTTCCCAGTTTTACTTCTGACCTCGTTTTACAGGCAAAGACGTCACAGATAAGATTTAGAAATCTGGCTTTTACGGCTTGTAGGGTAATGCAGAGGGTTGCGTATTGTTAAATTACCTTTGTGTGTGTGTGTGTGTGTGTGTGTGTGTGTGTGTGTGTGTATACATGTGTTTCTACCATGTGGTCCCCTCAAGGGTGGTAAAAGTCACACGCACCTACATTGTGGGGACAAGCTAGCGGTCCCCACGAGGAAAACTGATTATGATGACATACTATTTGATGCTTATTTTTTTAAATGTAACAAAGTACAAAGTAAGGGTTTCTGTGAGGGTTGGGTGTAGGGTTAGGGGATAGAATATACAGTTTGTACAGTATAAAAGTGTATAGAAAGTCCCCATAAGGCATAGAAACAAGTGTGTGTGTGTGTGTGTGTGTACTTGCACACTTTACGACTCGAAAGAATACATGATGCTGAAAGTAATTTGTGAAGCGTTAGTTTTAGTTTGTGTGTCTGCTAACTGTGTTAGAAAGTGACTAACTGAATCACCACAGTTTCTTTTCTATTCAAAATGTTGAAATCACAAAGCAATAAGAAAACAGTCATTTTAGCGATCCAGTTTGTTTGTTTGTTTTATTACAGATTTGTTTGAGTCACTACTCGGATGTAGTCGCAGATCTCAGACACTTTTTTTATTGTAAAGTCATTGTACCCTTGTCACTTTATTTTGTGTATTTTTCATTTCATTTTACAAGTTTGCTTATTTGTAAGTTATTGTTTCCTAGTTTAATATAATAATTAAAATCCTGAAAGTTGTTAAGTTAAATACGCGTCTAAATAGATTTTGGAAGTAGCATTACAAAATGTAACCTTACATTTTTGTTAGTAGTTTGTGGTGTAGCTAACAGCTTAACTTGTAGTTTGTCAGGCTGTTCTCTCAATTCAAGAAACGTAGACGACAGTCAAGCAATGACTATGAATATGAACTTGCTTTCTGTCTGCTACGATTGGGCAGCTCTATGCCATGTTGCTGATTTTCAGCCTGTTTTGCCCCTGTTAGCCACATACTGTCACACTGTCTGGACATTTGCACACATGCGGGCAAATGCACGGCGCTTAAAAGCTTTTTAAAAATGAACTTTGTGCTGTTATTGGCAGACGCCACCTTGCCTTTCAACTTTATCTGAGCTTCTAAGCTGAGCTCTTAGCTCTGGCAGCAGTCTATCATTCTGGGCAATGGCTTATCTGTTTGTTTCTATTCAGTGTAAGGCTTTACAGTGTTTTCACTGCAGTGATAGATGAGTTTGGCTCCAATCGCTGTTTCATATTGTGATAGAACAGGGAGGGTGATCTCACTATTGAGTTGACCGCTATGTCCTTTTTAGATAAATGTTTATTCCAAATAAATGTTTGTCGTTATTTTTCTTTTTATTTACTGTCTTTGAGTCCAATAAAAAGAGTTCTTAGGAGAATAACGTCAATGAACTTTGCTTTGGTCTATGTGACTAAGTGTGGTCACAGTCTGTTGCTTTCCATAGAATGGTTTGCTCATATTTTCCCAATATTGCAGAACCGCCCCAAAGCTGAATTTCGTTGACTCCTGACCCGACGAGAACTCTTGCCATCTAAAAAATTTCCCATCGTTAGGAACACGTGTTCACACACTCACATACACGCATGAACATGCAGGGGCCTGTCGGCAGACACACAGTAAAAAACCAGCCGTGAGAAATATTACACACAAACATGCTGCAAAGTAATGTGTCATAAACTAGTTTAGTTTGTTGCGCATGCTGCGCGTCAATGAAGTGTGCGCAATGGTGCATACAGCGCGCCTTAACGGTCGCCTTCCTCCAACGTCAAGAATTAAAAATGAACAAAAATCAGTTATGGAGCAAGTACATGATTTATCTGTTTAACGCCATCTCCTTATCTTACATCTCACACTTACACACTATGCTATGGTAACAATATATAATTTGCACGGTCAAGTCCGTTGTCACAGGAAATGTAAGTCTGTAAACAGAAAGAATCCGGCTACTATATCGCATGTGTGGGTGCTGTGAATGGTGCAGCGTTTGTAGATTGTTCTTAACAGCAGTTGTTTAGAATTTAAGCTTGTCATTTACCTTAAGAAAATAATTTGCAAGTGAACTGCAATTGTATGTTTCAGACAGAGATGGCGGTAGAGAGGTTGAGGGTAAGGATTGTGGCTTTAAATGACGTTTTTTGTTTGGTAGTCGGCAGTAATACTTCTAATTATCTAAATATACCTGTTTGAAGGTTCTCTCAGTGACGTGAGATGTAGCTACCATACCTTTGTAATATCTAACAGAGCGCCCCAGAATACTCTATTCTGATTTGTCAGTTGCAAACCTCTATGCGGTTGGTCTCTGGTATCACGTAATACATTTTATTTTGTCATGACAAAATAGTTTCACCTTAAATCAATATTTTGTCCATTTATTTACTCGTTTAATATGTAGCCGTCTGATAAGTGAGATAATGCAGTCATCCATGCAAAATAAACCATTTAATCATTCATATGTGATGTGATTAATTTGTAATAATGACCAGCTGACCACATTAGCATTTGGATTGAGGATAACAGTTCAACCTAATGTGTAAACAGACTTCCCTGAAGCACAACTAAAAAGATAGTTTGGGTACAGTCATAAGTTACTTTTAATTAGTTAATCCTCAACCCCCGCTCATCAGCTGAATTATTAATAAATATGATAAGTTGCCAAAGTAGGAAGCATGAAATTATCCATTTGCTGTTCTGCATGTGAGGCATGCTGGGTCTGCACTCTGGTTGTCTGAGGCTATCCTGCTTCAGTTGTTGGGAATGGAGCTGACCCTGAACCTGTTGATAATAGCACCATTCTAACAGGTGGAGCTGTTTGCATGCAATGCAACAGATTAAAGACTGATGTGAGGTCTGTTTTTCTAACTGCTGCTTTGGAGAGATTCATTGGTGTGATATTAAACCATGCACCTCTCTGTCTGTCTGTCTCTCTTTTTCTGTCTCTCGCCTTTTTGTCATCTCCTATTTTGGCTTGTTTGTTTGACAACTTACACTTTACTGTTAATTGTAAAGGAATATTGCCCCAATAAATCCCACATCTAATTTATGTACCAGTGTAATATCCATAAGGTCAAGCTTGGCTGGGAGAATTTAAGAATGCACTTGTCTGTTGGGGGTGAATTCTTGTTTTTCAGAATATCACATTAGGTAAAGATTAAGTTTTGTCATTAGTGAATAGTTTTTATTTTACAAACTGAATATATATATATATATATATATATAAACAAACAAAAAACTGGTGTTGATAGAAATTACATTATGATGGAATCTTTGGATTCCGTCCTTGTAGAACTTTATTGCATAACTGTCCATACATGTTTTGCTTGTTTTAAATTCTATCAACAACTGTGTTGTTGATAGAATTAAGCTTGTATTTAACCCACACATTCCTTTTAAAAATGAGTCATGACTGGGGCCCACGCAAAATCGACGCCCTTTAAATTTTGCAAAACGTTCTACAGATATCCACAAAATTTGGAAAGCCTGTTATTCAAAAGCTACTACGTGTTAATGTTCATTAATATTTTGCTTAATTAAATAATTCCCTCAGCTGAGCACATTGCCAAAATCCATCCTGGAGAATTCTACAGATTCTCCCAGTATGAATGTAGAAAACAGTGTAAAAACATGTAAAAACAGTTTGCAGATTCGGTGTGATCTTTGACTGACGGATTTTCAAGTAACCAATTGATATGCATGTTGTCCATCACATGTTGTGCCCCAGCACTCTTGTTTGGAGTAGTTTGTGGGTGTGAGGTCAGTGTATGAGTTTGGCCTTGCACAGACAGGGTTTGGATGGGGGAATTGATTCGATACAGGCCGCAGTGTTTTGCCTGCATGTCTTCCTCTGGATACACATTCACAAAAGCACCATTGTACCCACAGCCACAGTCTTTTGTGTGATGAGGACTTTTATTGTCCCTGTGCGTATATTTGTGAGTTTGTTGTGTGGTAGAGTCTCTCTCTCTCTGTCTCTCTCTCTCTCTGTCGCTCTCTCTCGCTCCATCTCTCTCTGTCTCTCTCTCTGTCTCTCTCTATCTCTCTCTCTTTCTGCCTTTCCTACACAGTTGCAATGCATTGTGGGCTGATTGGTCTTGAACATTGTGGGTTCTTTAGATCATAGCTGATATAATACCCCATTGTGCCTAACACTGCCAGGAACTAGTTTTCCATTGTTGGTGTAACTCACGTCAGTCATTCTTTGGCAAAACCTCTCATACAGTTCTCACATGTGTCTCCTGTGACCACGTGTAATTGGATTTTGTTGCGTTATTTTAAGGGAGGGTTTTTAATTTGATGACTTAATGTTGGGAACATACTGTACATGCATCGTCTGGGCTTTTTTGTATCCAAAACGAATATTTAGTTAATGTGTATTTTTTTGAGACAATAATTTAAAATTGGAATTGCATATCGGTTTGCGGACACGTAACGATAAACATCATCAATATCAGTCATCATCAGATAAACCCTCTTTCTTGATTTCTAGTTCGTTCCAGGTTTCAGGAGCTCCTTTAATATCACAGTTGTGATTCATTACTTCCTTAAAGTGTTCCCACATCAAACAGTGTAACTGTTATGACAGTCTCTTTCTAAGACGTGTGTGTGTGTGTGTGTGTGTGTCTGTGTGTGTGTGTGTCTGTGTGTGTGTGTGTCTGTGTGTGTGTGTCTGTGTGTGTGTGTCTGTGTGTGTGTGTCTGTGTGTGTGTGTCTGTG
>JAZGTJ010000094.1:0-68104 GCA_036877575.1 Botia almorhae | reverse complement strand
TGTGTGTGTGTCTGTGTGTGTGTGTCTGTGTGTGTGTGTCTGTGTGTGTGTGTCTGTGTGTGTGTGTCTGTGTGTGTGTCTGTGTGTGTGTCTGTGTGTGTGTGTGTCTGTGTGTGTGTCTGTGTGTGTGTGTGTCTGTGTGTGTGTCTGTGTGTGTGTGTGTGTGTGTGTCTGTGTGTGTGTCTGTGTGTGTGTGTGTGTGTGTGTGTGTGTGTGTGTATCCGGTGGGCACGTGGAGGCTTGTTTTTTGTCTGAGAGAAGCCAGAGTCTGAGTTCACACAGCGGTTGGTGGACAGTGATACAGTGTTTGGCAGCACAGTTATACTCGCAGTATGAAAGCGAGCTCACTCATCTGTATCCACTCCATCCTTTTAATCACATACTCTATGTGATTGTGTGATTGGCCGGTTGAGCGATGAAGCCCTCTCGTGCTTTCATAGTTTGTCAAGATCTTTTCCGAACACTTCTCACTAACAAGTTCAGTAACAGCTTCCCTTATTTTTTAATTTGTCGCTGTTATAAAATATACGAAAAATATATAACAATATAACTAGATGTGTACTACGTTTTGCTTCTCGCTTTGAACATTTCGTGGTTTGCTACTTTGAAGTTTGTACAGGCCAAATTTCAAGATACCTTTTCTTGAGCTGAATTCATTCAGCCCTAATGAAAAGATCTGTTCAATATTTCAGCTCTGTTTTATAATAATCGCTGGTCTAGATCTTAGTAGGTGACTGTAACCCTGTTCTCTCCTCTTTCTGCTCTGTAGAGCTTGCTCATAACTGCACCGTTATGGGCTGCCAGTACAACTGCTCGATCACGATGTCAGGTCCCAAATGCTACTGCAGGAACGGCTACGAGGTCGGAGAGGATGGAAAAATCTGTAAAGGTGAGATTCAGCCCATGCCTGAATTTAATGATGGTGATATTTGGTATCGGAGATCCATGGGTTGTAGTACATTTTCAGTACACTGTTATCATAGGCAAAGATAATTTACTGTAATGAGATTATCGCTGTGTCTTTAATTTTGTTGCTGTTATCTCTTTTTTGACAAATAAATTGTACTCAAAATATGAGTGGGAGGCGGAGAGAGTTTCTGACTATGGTGGCAAAATGTTAAACAGGTGCAATAGAGACACCTACTGTGTTGGAGTGTCAATCAGATACTGTGTTTATCAATGGGATCATGTGTAGTATTAACACAGTATCAATAATCATGGTTATTAATATCGTAGTTATTGATAATTCTGGGATATTGTGACACCCCTAGTTTGTAATATAGCAATAAACCCTGAGGAGAGAAAGATTTGCCAGACTTTTGGCAACCTCGTGGTCCTCTTGATTTCAGATTTTAATGAGTGCGGCGTGTACGGGACCTGCAGTCAGACATGCACCAACACAGAGGGCTCCTACACCTGCAGCTGTGTGGAGGGCTACCTACCCCAACCAGACAATCGCTCCTGCAAGGCCAAAAACGGTAAGAACTCACCACAGGCTTACTGTTGTTTCTCTGTTCTTCATCGTCTCGCTTGATAATGATGTGACCTTTCCATCTGTTTTAAGACCCTGTGGATCGGCATCCGTACCTCCTCATTGCCAACTCTCAGAACATCCAAGCCACCTCGCTGAGTGGCGCCAACCCTATCTCCATCAACACCAAGCAGACCACCGCGATGGACTTCATCTATGCCCAGGAGACCGTGTGCTGGATCCACATGGGCGACCTACCCGCTGCCACCCAGCTCAAGTGTGCCAAGTTCCCCAATGCCAAGAGCTTTACAGAGGAAAAGACCATCAATATCTCCCTCAGCCTGCATCGTGAGTACTGTATTCTTAATTATTGGTTTTATTTGATTTAATTTCCGTTTTTCTGTCATGTACTTGCGCAGTTATTGATTTTTGTTCATTTTTAACCAGGAAAAGTTATGGATTGCAGCTTTAAATTGACCAAAACAAAACTGTTTTATAGTTAGAATTAACTGCAATAAACCATTAAACTGACTAAGACAATTAATCATCAGCCAAAAATTCATGATCGTCACAGCTCTAGGCCAGATGATACAAATTTCTTAACATGCACAGAGCACATTTCTTGGGCTGTTCCAATAACAACTAATCTCCCTGAGCACTTCTTGTTTGTGTCTTTCTGTAATTACCTATTTTTGCAGTTAAGATGACGTGGGTTTCCCTGTGATGTGTTTTAGCCCAGATTCCTTTTGCAGTAAGGGGTGCAGAAAGGTGTTAATTGACTCTCAGTATTTATTAGTTTTCATTCTGTTCCGTCTGTGATCAGGCTTAACGTTTGCCCGGAGAACTTATAATTAGCGTCTGATGACATGCTCTTTGTCGTGGCATGTCGAGGGTGACATGTTTGTTCTAGATTTTGTAGCACAACTGTAATTTAGGATGCTAAGGATACGCTGTTTACTCTCCAAACAGTGCAAGTCATTACGAAACCTTTTGTAATTTCCATTGCATTACGCATTTGGTGGATACTTTTATTCAGTGTGATTAACAGCTTGTTTAAATTATACTGTGGATCATTTATGTGTTCCCTGGGAATTGAACCCTTGACCTTGTTGTTGCAAGCCATGCTCTACCAGTTTAGCTACAGAAGGGCAGACTTTAGCGAGCATGTGGTTAGCAACTTATAACGTCAACCATTACATAACACTGACACTGTTGGTTTTCTGCATTATTAGCTCTGAGGCTTATTTCCCACCTGGCCTGCTTTTCTCTTGGCTGTGTTCAAGCAGGATTGAACAACCCGCAGGTCTTCTAGTATAGAATGCGGGTGAAAAGGTTTGCTTTACATATTTTTTGCTCTAAAGACCTTTCCAGATTTCACACGCTAGCACGCAGGGCTTAAATGAGTCAACCACAAAATGCGTCATGCACAGAAGTGTTGGGAAGAAGAACAACTAACGATGAACTGTGATTCTCCATACAACTTCCTTTATATAAAAAACTGCTTGCTGACTTGGCATTTAATCACAGTGGCCTCGTTCTGCAGTCGTGCATGTTTTTAGCACAAAGGCGCAATCGCATCTCATGCGTGTGTGCATTAGTGCAAATATATAGTGGAATTTTTAAATACAGTGGAATATATAGTGGAATATTTAAAAATAAACTTATGTGCATTTCTTTATCAAAGAGATAAGAGCCCATTCTAAATATAAGGTCACATGAATAACTATATGCACTGTTTACTAGTGAAACAGTTCATCCAAAAATAAAAAGTCTTATTTCATTTACTCATCTTCATGTCCTTACAAACCTGTACAACATTCTTCTTCTGAGTAACACAATAGAAGATATTATATTTGTAACCAAACAACATTGACACCCATTTACTTCCATTGCATGGACACAAAACCACAGAAGCATTTAAAAAAAATATATCTCTTGTTCTTTAGAAGCCAAAAAAGTCTTACAGGTTTGGAGTGACATTTTAGGGTGAACTGTCCCTTTAAGAGGATGTTTTTTTTTTACCCCCTGACACATCTTACCCCACTCCCCTAAAGCATTTCTCTCCCCCTGCTTATTCTATTGAAGCTGTAATATTTACTTGCTGACCTTAACGATTCACAGGATGCTAAATACTGTGCATGTTCTTAAGTGGTGGACATGTGCCATGATGGATGTGTCTTGAAAGCCAGCACAGACTAAATATACAGTGGGCTGCTGTCTGATGAGGGCATGGAATAATGGCTGCAATACCTCTGTGTGTGTGTGTGTGTGGTCTTGGTATTCACTACGATATTGGGGATCAAATGTCCCCACAAGTATAGTAATACCAATAAATTTTCACCTTGTGGGGACATTTTTGGTTACCATAAGAAAAAAAGCTTATAAATCATACAGAATAATCTGTTTTGAAAATCTAAAGTAGCAGAAAGTTTTCTGTAAAGGTTAGGTTTAGGGGCAGGGTTAGTGTAAGGGGACAGAATATAAAGTTTGTACAGTATAAAAACATTTACGTCCGTAGAATGTCCCCATAAAATATGAAAACTCAATATATATGTGTGTGTGTGTGTGTGCGGGTGTGTGCATGTGTGATGCAGGAAAGCCAGTTTCCAGCACACCAAGGAAGCAGTTTTTCCGGAAGGGTGCATAGGGTGGGACGGCGGGTTAGCGCACAGTGGTTTATTGTTGTTAGACACAACCAGGGCCTGTTTACTTCCTAAGGCTTGTGTAAAAGTAGTGGTTCTTTCTAAGGCAAGCATCAGTATTACTGGCAGTATTACTGTTGTATATTTAAAGGTGCACTATGCAGGATTTTGTGAAAAATAAAGTATGAACTCAGAAATAATCCCTTTTAATCATTGCTTATAATCCATGTGGCGGTGTTTGTGTCTACAGAAACACTGTCCTCTGCCTGTATTTGTTTTAATTTTTCTTATTTCTTAATGGTTTCTTTGGGGTGCTTGGGACATTTCTGGGAGGCAGCCTTTGGCCAGTGGGTGCACACACCCCAGCCAATAATGATGCGCAAGTGAAGGTCATGGGGCGTGCCCTTCAGGTTTTGTTCCACCCAAGTGGAGAGGCAATGGAAAACAATGGAAAATCCTGTATTGTGCACCTTTAAGTTAAGGAATACAACCACAGTTCTGTTCTGTTCATTTTTCTGCACGCAATCATAAATTCAGCATTATGTCTACCATCAGCGTCTCATCTAACAGACTCCCGGAGCCGCTTTTTGAAGGAAGTCTGACCCTGTCTGGTCCTCTGATTTCAAAACCATTGACATGCTAGACAGACGAGAGGAAACCGTGACTCACGATCTCTTTCTGTAGCGTTTCTGCCTTTGTTTTGCAGAACCGAGCAGGTGATGGTCTATAACTGGGGCGTCAGATGGGAGTGATTCAGACCTCGTCTGCATGGCCGTTTCTCGGAATAGTTGCGTAATATTTAGACCCTATTGTGATTTGAGGCCTGATCAGGTTCGTTTGAGTAATCCTGCAGACTGGAATCTGGCTCTCGCAAGCTTCAGCTGTCTACCAGAGCGCACAGGAATGCACCTCAATGAATCCTGATGACTAACTTACGCACCAGATCCTGGACAGTTGTTTTAGCCAAAGGGTAAAGGTTTAGCTAGTTAGCATGGACCAGTTAGGCCTTTGCTGGCAGACACTGTAATTACACCATCTAACGCCATAAGATTCCAGGGTAATTAGTCACATGGTATTTGCAAGACAGATCTGCATACAGGCTTTTTCCTGGACCAATCATGAGCAATAATGGCAGATTTAAAGGGTAGCCAATCATAACAAAGATAATTTTAACAGGAAAGTCTTAAAGCTGTAGTCTGTAACTTTCACCTCTCTACCAACCTCACAGTTTAAAACACAAAAAAGTTACTTTACGTAATTTTCATTATGTATGTTGAAGTCAAATGAAGCCAGACTGACATTTCCTGGAAAATCAGCCCTGACAGCTCAAATTATAAATCGTTGTTGTAAATGTAGTTAAGAATTGAGATAAGTTGAAGAGATCATGTTGAAAACTTATATGTTATGTACTTGTTCAAAACGAATTGCAGCTTTAGAAATCTGTTTCAGTCTATTTCTCACTGATTTAATGTACACTAGCATATAATGTACACTAGCATGTAAATGGAACCAAAGGTAACACAGACTAAAAGCCACAAAACTTTAATGTGATTTAGTGATTTCATAAACTCTTTAAGCAGCTCTCTTTGTAAGACGGTTTGGATAAAGGCGTCTGCTAAATTAATAAATGTAAATGTAAGCAGTCATAAACTCCCAGAATGCTTTGCAAGTGTCCTTTGGCATTGATCTTACATGTCCTTGCAAGACAGCAGGTCGTTTGTTCTGTCTGCTGTGGGTTCCATGCAGTGAGCAGATATGCCACCAATTATGTAGCTTCTACGCCTTTTACAAAACGAGCCACAAAACTTCCTCAAAGGGGTCATCAATCAGAGGACACTCATTTATACAGCGTCCAGAGGGCCCGTGCCATCGAGGCTGAGATAATTATATATTATCAAAGTTCTGATCTCCTTCTAACTGGACCTATAAATCAACCGCCTTTGCTCTTCCGTGTGTATAAGCGCGTGTAAGTACGGCCACTTCCTTAATGACCCTGCGTAGCCAAAAATGGAGCATATAGATGAGTTTTCTTCATAAGAGCACAACCGTCAGATCCTGTAATGTAAGAAGGTTTATTTGTTGATGGGGGTGTAATGGAAATGCTGGAGTTGCCCTTTGTTTTACACAGAGGGGAGTGATTTATAACTGTTGCATGCTGGGTAGATGAGCACTCCAGATGTGCCCCTGTGGCCGCCCTCTCTCGTAAACAAAAAGCGCGAAACCGGGCCAGAAGACACTCAAACTCGTCTTCAGCTCTCCAGTAGTGTGTAGGGAGGGTAGTGGATGAGTTGGACGCCCTCGCTGTGGCTAAAGAACTTGGGTAATGAATGATCAGTTAGTCATGTCATCTGAGTCGTCATTTTTTTAAGATGTCACAACACTTCATATACTCAGAACTGTTACGCCATTGGCTGTGTAATAATTGACCTGTGGCTTTAAGAAGTACCCATGTCCGGTCCAGATGTGTTTGCGCGGTTGCCATCATGCGAGTGTGATTCATATGTCTTCCTTTCCTGTGAAATATTTCTGATATTTTCTCTCTGAGACTGACGGTCCTTTAGGAACGCAGTACTTGTCGTTTGTTAGTGCGCAATCTGACACAATGTGAATGGAATGCGCAGTCAGTTCTGCTAATCTGCTATCAGCTGCAGATCAGCTGTCAGTTAGTTGCTTCATATGTTTGCATGTTCATTTGTATGGCTTAATGCTGCATGTTTTTGGAGAAAATTGCGATATGCAATAACCTGTAATGCGATAAGCGGTATATGATACAATTTGTTTTTAAAATCGAATTAAATTATATTAAAATGTTTAAAAACTGAAAATTATGTAACCACAATATAAGTTTCGCATTCTTTCAGGGATAAGAAAGCATCACTACAACTTTTGATAGCATCTCTCCCCTACCTGCACCACCCTAAAACTGACTATACATAACTTTTTTTTTTAAAGTATTAGTATTTATCAGTTCAGTAATCTTTTTTATATGCCCGTTGCACTATGCTTTTTTGTGATATTTTGATACAAGATATTAGATATTGTGCAGCCCTAGTATGCATGTTTGGTCACACATTAGTTTGTCTGTTTGGTTTTGTTTGTTTGTTCATTGCTTTATGGTACATTTCCTGTGGTAAAACTAGTTATGGCATCACTGTAGCGTTTTGATCCATTTTCCAGTTATTTAATGCATTACTGTTACTTACTCCCGACATCTGAGGTCTACTGTAAGTGTTGCCATGTAGGAAAGAGTCCATTCATAAGAATCCCAACACCGCGTCCCAGGCCACAAAGACACACAGCGCTTTGTTCCCTTTAGCCTTCTCGAATCTCTCATGTTTCTGCCACCCTCCAGTATGTCACTGATATAGTTAAACCTCACTTTAACTGGTGGCTGTAACCTTGTCTTATCTACCGCAGTTGTGTTTGTTACTTTTGTAGTCGCATGCCCGTATCTATATCCACTCATGGTCATTTAGATCCATTGTAACAAAAAAACTACAGTGAAATCTGAGCTTTACTTTCTCTTTCCTGCAGAAACATCTAGTTGTTTTCTTGTCTTTCAGAATCACTTGTAGGGTTTGTTGCTTCAGACTAACAGACCTCAGCTGGAATGTAGAGCTGTATGGCTTCCGCTAAGTGTTACCTTTTACCCGAACAGAGCTGTTTTTTTTTCTTCGGCTCTGATTGGTTACAGATGTTCTCTCCATGCATTATTTCGCAGTTGTTCTCTATCTCTTGCTCCGGAGAAACGCGGGGGTGAAGAAAATGAGTAACCCGGTTGGATTTACTTGACCGGGTGTCAAGACATTTTAGTTTAATAAAATGTTCTCGGCAGTACTGTGTTTTTTTTACAATTTACGCAACAGGTACCGTGGATGTTTGTTTTGCAGGCACTGAGTGCTGTATGAAGGCGGTACAGAGAAATTTGTGTGTGTGTGTGTTCGCGCATTCGTGCATTTCCCGGCAGTGGCGCTATTTACTGGAGCCGGGCGGATTTTGTAAAAGCGTGTGAGAACAGTCTGTGTCTGATTTACAGAGGCTCTCCGTACCGGGTTGCACAACAAGGACGTGGCCCAGTGTCTGAATATCATTAGCGGATGGCTGCTAAAGCCCCCAACACACACACACAACTAAAAGGAAGTTTAGTGGCAGCTGTTGCAACACTAGGCATCATGGAAGTGCTGGGGCCCGGCCCTCACAGCTGGGGCCCTGCACGGCCCTTACAGAAAGAGTCTTATTGTCAGAGAAGAGAAAGAGAAACTCAGCATTCACTAAATTACCATTTCAAACTCTTTCCCAGAATCGAGGATATCTGGACAGCCAAGTCCAACCCCCCGATGTGTGCGGGGAAAGGTGAAGTAATGGAGAACGGGTGTCTGTGTCTTTTGGCTGTGTCAGGTTTTTGAATTTGTGGAGAAGGTTAAGCAGGTTAAGGTAGAGTGGAATAACCCAAGGCTACCCCTGAAAAAACACACACATTTTACCACAGACTCTCTCACCTAGTATGATATTTTCATGTCCGTGCTGTATATACTGTAGAGTTTCACAGAAAACCTGGAAATATCTGAACATTCCGGGTCGGAAAACTGAATTTTATGTTGATTTAAAATTGCTTGTTATTTTTCTAGATATATTTAATCTGCTGGAAACTCTCTTTGTGACTATAATGTACATAAAATGATTTTTAAAAATTGCTTAAATGATTCAAGGAGGTTTATTAATCAGAAACGAGTTTCAGAGTTCCTGCTATCATGTTTTCTGTTTACTGTCTTTTTATTGCCGGAAAAAGTAGAAAAAAACACTGGTGTGAATAATCATCTTGTGACAATGAGTCAGAGTTTGGCAGATACACACTCACATGCGTACTGAGAGACGTGCATGAGCACTCATTATAAATCTGTACAGGCTTTGTTCTTCTCCTAAAACCATAATGTTCACATTTCTCATTACTGTAACTGTTTGAATTGAAGCCATTTATATGGGTAATCCATATCAAACTTTTTCAATGGGAGAGGAAAAGCAATATCCAAACACAAAGATGGTGTTACATAATGTCCCAGCCATGGACAGCAACCTAATGTATAAAATTTTTTCAGTGTTTTATGGTGTTTATCATTATATATAAATGGAATTAAAACCATAATGCGACAGAAAGATTCTTGTAGCTTAATTGGTGGAGCATGGCGCTAGCAACATCATGGGTTCGATTCCCAAGGAACACACACAAATTGTTAAAATGAATACCTTAAATGCCAACCACATAACTGTTATGTAAATAAAAAAAGCAAGTGAAACGTGGTTGGTTAGGAAATAAACTTAATATATAGGATATATATAGAAACTTAATAAATATAGGAAAGCTTTTTTAATCGATAGCTGATTTTTGTGGCCAGACATTTTGTTTCTCAGACAGTGAACTGTTGTTATAGGACTGTTTCTTGTTAACTACACAGATACATCTGCAGCTCTCAGATTCAAATACCTTGTAGCTCTCCTAAAGTTATGTTGCTTCGTTCAGAAATTTCCTCAGTTTCAGCCCTCCAAGTTTCACCTTCCTAATAGGTGCAGCATCTTTCTGCCGAGTCAGACAGAAGCTGCGGTTAAAATGCTCACTAAAAATAAAGCACACGCTACAACACTCCCTTTTTTCTGTGTCCCCCCTCACCCTCTTTTTCCGCCTGTCTGTCTTCTCTGCACCTTTTACGTTCTCAGATGTGGAGCAGATGGCCATCGACTGGCTGACAGGAAACTTCTACTTCGTAGACGATGTGGACGACCGTATATTTGTGTGCAGTAAAGACGGTTCCACCTGTGTCATCCTGCTGGACCTGGAACTCTATAACCCGAAAGGAATTGCACTGGACCCAGCAATGGGGTGAGACATCACCCTTCATCTGCCCATTTCATGCCCCTTTCTCCCTAAAATTTCTCTAGAAATCATTTCCCAGCACTCTCATTCATATACATTAACTAAAATCACTTTTATAATAGATCCTTTGCACTGTAATTTGAAATTATGTAATTAGCATTTTTGCAATGTAATAAAACATACTTATAATAACATACTTAAAACATATACAAATACTACATTGTAAAATATCAACTCATGAAATAAATTTGTCTGCAGAGTATGATTCTCATTACTGTATTACTGTCATCGCAAAGAAAAAGAAACTGAAAACAAACTCAAATAAACATTATCTTCATTACAGTAACAATCATAACTGCCATTGTCCAAAAATAGAAAATTCCTTTACAAAATTAAAGCAAAATTATATGTATATATTATAGAATATATTATCAGAATATATTATGTAATCAGCAATTGTTGTTTATTACACCGGCACGTAGTTTAGCTTATACAGTTGTATTATTATAATGTTTATTTTTGTCTTCTCTCTTCCCAGGAAAATGTTCTTCACAGACTATGGTCAGATCCCGAAGGTGGAGCGCTGTGACATGGACGGGCAGAACCGCACGAAGCTGGTGGACAGTAAAATCGTCTTTCCTCACGGCATTACACTGGATCTGGTCAGCAGACTCGT
The DNA here is from genome assembly GCA_036877575.1 of Botia almorhae. NCBI lineage: Eukaryota > Metazoa > Chordata > Actinopteri > Cypriniformes > Botiidae > Botia > Botia almorhae. Next base: position 57,446 of record JAZGTJ010000094.1, on the reverse strand, counting down.
CTACTGGGCTGATGCTTATCTAGATTACATCGAGGTGGTGGATTACGAGGGCAAGAACAGGCAGACCATCATCCAGGGGCTACTGGTACGCATGAAGTTTGATGTCATGGGTGTTTTCGGTTCCTTTTGGATGACACATGTACAGACATGCTGTTTGTTTAGACTTGTGAACTCTCTCCAGATGTCACTCATTGACGTCATCGTACTCGATTGTCCGGAATAGAGAACATCACATGATGCACAGGACTGAAATATCAACATTAGCTCATCCTAAACCATAGCCTTTCCTCCACAAGTGGAAACTGATGTTGTGCAATGTGCTTTTGAGTCACTTGCTGAGGTTTAATTTCACGTTTCTCTTTGCAATTCAACGTGTTCCTAAATTAAAGGCTACCACTTTCATTTCCACCGTAGATGGTCGTACAGTTCTGTTATAAATCAATCTCGCCGGCCCTTCAGTTTAGTTCAGGTCACAGAATCCGTTTACTTCACTGTTTTACTGTTTTAAACATGTTTTCGTGAAACTTTGATAATAGAATATATAATTGCCAGAATGCATTGACTATCATGTACTGTGGCAGTTGTGGCCTGCTGGTTAGAGAGTCTGACTTGTAACAAGAAGATTGCTGGTTCGATTCCCAGTGCCAGCAGGAAACAACTGAGGTGCCCTTAAGCGAGGCTCCCAGGACACGCAGTGCTGCCCACTGCTTTGTTTGTTTGTTCACAATGTGTGTGCACTTACTGGAAGGGTTAAAAGCAGAGGACAAATTCCCACTATGGGTCAAAATACTTGGCCAGCACTTCACTTTGTCACTGTCTGTCAGTCACAATGGTTCTCAGTTATGAGTGTCTCATTTTTTGGCAGATTGAGCATCTCTACGGTCTTACAGTGTTTGAGAACTATCTGTACGCCACCAACTCTGACAACGCCAACATGCAGCCCAAAACCAGTGTGATCAGAGTCAACCGTTTCAACAGCTCTGACTTTCAGGTGGTGACGCGTGTAGACAAGGGCGGGGCCCTTCACGTGTACCACCAGAGGCGTCAGCCTGCAGGTACAATGCTGTTTATCGCAACGCTGCCCGTTTGTCCTAAATTACTCTGTGTACTTTTAATGTGACATAACTGGCTCTTCTGAGGGGGGTTTATATTTCCCAATTCTGATGCAGTAGTTAGCTAATTAGTAATTAGTAGTTAAGTAGTTAGTAATTGGCTACTGTTTTTTTGTGTGTTTGTGTCTCTCTCAGTTCGCAGTCATGCGTGCGCTCCGGATCCATTTGGAAAGCCAGGCGGCTGCTCAGATATCTGCCTGCTGGGTAACAGTCACAAGAGCCGATCCTGTCGCTGCCGGTCCGGCTTCAGCCTGGGCAGTGATGGAAAGTCCTGCAAGAGTGAGTAGAATCTGAACCCCATCTGCCCAGTCCACCTTAAACCAGTTCCACCTTAAAACAGCCTTCACTGGTTAGTGATAACTATGTTAGTTGCTATATGCTTTATAGCACAGTTAAAGTTCCAAGAGCTTCAGTTTCTGTATTTCCGGACAATACAAACAAATCTGCTAACAACATAAAAACAGTGTACATAATCTAACATTCAATATCCTGTCATCATGAGCAGAAATCAAAGCTACTAGGCTAACTAGTGATTCAAAACAGTATTTCCTTGCCGTCCATACCGGAAATGATCATTTGTTTTAAATGGGATAAATAAAATTAGAACATTTTTGTGTTGACACTGCTCATTTTAAACTGTAAAAATGAAAAAAAAATTTGTAAATGTAAAAAAAATTTAAATGATTAATCGTGCCTCATGGTCTGAATGGCACGAAGCTGAGGTCCAGATCCACAAATTGGTGACCCCTGCTCTGTATGACATTCCCACAGAACCAGAGCACGAGCTCTTTCTGGTGTACGGTAAAGGTCGGCCGGGCGTCATCCGCGGTATGGACATGCACGCCAGGGTGTACGATGAACACATCATTCCCATCGAGAACCTGAACAACCCCAGAGCTCTGGACTTCCATGCGGAGACTGAATTCATCTACTTCGCCGACGCCACCAGCTACATCATCGGCCGACAGAAGATTGATGGAACTGAGAGGGACATCATAGTGAAGGATGGTGAGTCTAGAACATCATCCAAACGATCCTGCAGTTGGTACCTGATGAAGAATGATGTTCTTGTTGGAGCAACACAGAGGAGCTCATTGTAGTTGATTGAATTAGATTAGGTGAACTGTTCCATATCTCCTTCTTTTCCACCCCATCCAGTGTCAGATGCTTGTCAACTCATTTGTCTCTGTATTCAACAGGTATTCATACAGTAGAAGGTATCGCGGTGGATTGGATGGGACAGAACTTGTATTGGACCGACGATGGACCCAAGAAGACCATCAGTGTGGCCAAACTGGAGAAAGCCTCTCAGACACGAAAGACCCTTATTGAAGGCAAGATGACCCATCCTAGAGCCATAGTTGTGGACCCTGCTCATGGGTAAGTGATGACACCAACAAAAATGTCTGTTTTTCCCCAAAGTTTATCCACCCTCATGAGTGTATAGTAATGTATAACTTGTGTTACAGAATGATGTACTGGAGTGACTGGGAGGAGGAGCCTAAAGAGACCAATCGCGGCAGTATAAGGAAGGCTTGGATGGACGGATCAAACGCTGGCATCCTCCTCACTTCTAAAACTGTGCTCTGGCCCAACGGCCTCAGCATGGACGTCCAGCAGGGCGTCTTGTACTGGGTGGATGCGTACTACGACCGCATCGAGATGGTGCTTCTCAACACCACAGAACGCAAGGTAAAAAATAATAGGAGATTAAAGTTTGGGCTTCAAATCTACTGATTTCTACCGAAGTCTTTGAGATTTTTAAGTCACTTTACCACTTTAGTTGCTTATTCTTTAATAGACCATCTGCATTACGTTACATTTATGTATTTTGCCGACATTTTTATCCAAAGCAACTTACAGTGCCTTTCCGGCTATTCATTTGATTAGTAAATGTGTTACTGATGCCTAAATATGAAAAAAGAACAGTATAGATTTATAATGTCGCCCCAAGTATTTATTGACTTATGGGACAGAATTTCAGTATTGGTGCATCTCAAGATCGTTAAAGAACAGTGATTTTGTGTTTAGACGGTGTATGAGGGACAGGAGCTGAATCATCCCTTCGGCCTGTGCCACTATAAGAACTTTCTGTTCTGGAATGAGTACCGTGGTGGTGGAATCTACAAGCTGGACCAGATCACCAAGAAAGTCACACTGCTACGCAACGAGCGACCACCAATCTACGAGATCCGCACCTATGACGCACAACAGCAGCAAAGTACTGAACACGGAGCTTTTAAATAAAATGTCAGAGTTATAAAACGCGTGCACTGACGCATCAAACAAAGGCGTCAGTGTAATTATCTTGTTTTGCGCGTTAGCTTGTCCCAGCGGTTATATATAGAATCTTAGCTGTATTTAACTAATGAGATCAAAGATTTGGGGGTTTTATTGGGTCTTTTATTGGCAATCTGCTAAGGATGTTTTCGTTGTGTAGTCACGGGCTCCAACGTGTGCCGTGCCAATAATGGTGGCTGCAGCAGTCTGTGTCTGCTTACGCCCACCGGCCGCTCCTGCGCCTGCGCAGACGACCAGATACTCGACACTGATAACAAGACCTGCAAAGGTGAGATTTGCTGTTTGTTTTATTTGGAATAAAAGAGTTTTGTGGCTATTAGAGTTTTGATTGTCAGCATTGAGACCTGTTTAATTCCAATTCGATTTGTTTTCACAATGCTGCATTGTTGCAAAGCAGCTTTGCATATGAGGAAAGACAAATTATTAAATATATAGAATACATACAGAATGCTAGCATTCTATTTGCGTTAGCGTTCTAGCGTCTCTTTATAAGTGAAATAGCCTGAAGTGATGTACATTGCTGTGTAAAATAAGAGATTCTGGGTTTGATAATATAGTTGTGCTTTTTCTCCAGCGAACCCATCCTACGTACCTCCTCCACAGTGCCAGCCTGGAGAATTTGCCTGTAAGAATAATCGCTGCATTCAGGAACGCTGGAAGTGTGATGGAGACAATGACTGTCTGGATAACAGTGACGAGGCCCCTGAGTTGTGCCGTTAGTCTCATTTCTTATTCTCATGTGGTGTTTTATTGAACGTGTGCTAAACTAGCCATACTGAAGCATTTGAATGTAGTTTAAAGTGTAAGCTTGTGTCTGTGAGATGAAAAGATCTCTTTTGATCTGTTTCAGACCAGCACACCTGTCCTGCAGACCGCTTTAAGTGCCAGAATAATCGCTGTATCCCCCTTCGCTGGCTCTGTGATGGAGACAATGATTGTGGCAATGATGAAGATGAATCGAACAGCACCTGCTCAGGTATTGTGAGATCACCACTCTCACCAAAACATGAACATGACCAGCTCACATTTCACCCCTAGGGAATCATGTTTTTGGAATCTATGGGAATCTCATTAGATTCCTATTATCACACTGCAATAATAATTGTTATTATTTAAAATGAGAAAATGTATAATTATTATTCATTGCATTTTTTTTATTTTATTGCACAAAAATTTTACACACAAAAAAAGCCGTATTGCAATTTTATTATCACTTGTTTTTATATTTAAGTTAAATGTGACCTGGCCATGTTCTTGAAAGTTTTTCAAGAGATTTTTAGACACGCCACCTTAAAGGTACAGTAGGCAATTTCAGAGAGGCTAGCAATAGCAACCTAGCTTTAAAAGCATTAGACTTATAAGCACAAAGAACATTTTATAGTCCTGTTCCTTCCAGAGGAGATTTATAAATGTATAAATATATACAGGATGTGAAGAGACTTTTAACCAGCATGACAAAATGTTCCTGGAAACGATCGCCTACCCTGCCTAATATTTAAAATAATCATTAAAAATGCTCTTCATAAGCTTAAGTTGTTTCTATGCATGTTATCATCTGTTCCCAGCACGCACATGTCCTCCCAATCAGTACCCCTGTGCCAGTGGTCGCTGTATCCCCATCTCCTGGACCTGTGACCTGGATGATGATTGTGGAGACCGCTCTGATGAACCAGCGTCTTGTGGTATTTACGTTTGTAACAATAGGTTTTGCATGAACTAAATACAACCTGACAACCTCACAAATGTTGACGTTCCTTCATCTTTTCTCCAGCGTATCCCACCTGTTTTCCACTCACTCAGTTCACCTGCGCCAATGGACGCTGCATTAATGTAAATTGGCGGTGTGACAACGGTACGTTTCGATTACTGTCCATCGATTTCATGTATGTCTATTGATGCACTGCTGTCCAATCACCTGTCTGCGTGTCCTCAGATAACGACTGCGGGGACAACAGCGACGAGGCCGGCTGCAGCCACTCGTGCTCCAGCGTGCAGTTTAAATGCAACAGCGGTCGTTGTATTCCCGAGTACTGGACCTGTGATGGAGACAACGACTGCGGAGATAACAGCGACGAGACTCACGCTAACTGCACCAATCAGGGTGAGTTTGGACAAGTGTCAGTCAGTTTTGACGGTGGAGGGGCGTGACTTTATGTAGATTTACAGAGCCAGATTTTGATTGTCATCATAAAGTCTGTTCCACATTGCAGCTTAATATGGCTGGGAACCGCCCACTTAGACAGGAAGAAACTCGCGAATGGACGACGGGGCCAACTATAGGAAAACAAATCAAGTAATTAGATCTTCCTCAAAGCAGATTGGTGCTATGTAAACACAACTTTGTTTCCATGGGAACTGATTAAAGACATGCTTTAAAGACATTACCTTGAAGACATTACGTATGAATTTAGGTAATCTGATTGGATCTTCGCATGTGCTTGCCAGATTTATGTGCAGTGTGCATCAGACGGCCAGTGGGTGTGACGTCCCAGGCTTGTTTTGACGTAGTTTTGTTGCAGCCTCTGGATCGCAATCAGAAACACGGTCCGCTAACAGATTGAGTGCCAAACAAACCACACAGAGGCTGTGTTTTTCTTTGCGGACCTCACATATGATTAAACTTTCACACTTCAGCGCTATAACCTTTCAGAAGTGCCTCTAGATTTTGAGCAAAACCACAGCGAGTGACGCATCTGAGCTCGGCATTAACGGCAGTAAATGGCGATTTTACAAAGCGTTCTGTCATCCTCTGTTTCTTTGAGGCCTGCGGTGTAATACGTAAACCACAAACGCTTGAAGAATGTCTGAGAGCAGAACAGGCAGTGAGAGTCCCAATGGAGGTCGGTGTTAATGACTGTTCTGAGAGCTGCTGTCTTGAGGGATTACACAAGCACAGATGTGCTGAAATGCTTGACACATGAGGCCATCTCTCTCTCTCTTGCTCTCTCTCTCTCCCTCTCCACATGTCCCATCCATGTGGCTTCCCTCTCTTGGCTAATTGGTCGGTGGTTGGCCGGGCCTGTGTGGAACAGGAAGAGAGGGTTACGTTATGTTTTTTTGGGTCTGGGTTCTGTCCTTTGCCTCTCTAATCCCTGTGGCATGCTGATGCTTAATAGACTCCAAAAATCAATGCTGCAGAACCAGCCAGAGGCCTAATGAGTGCTGGGCATTATGAGAGCCTGGCAGAGTGTTTGGTCATGTGTATGGATGTAGAACTGTAAGATAGATCAGAAAGCAGAGGAATGTTACATTGTGTCATTGAATTTGGGATTGTAACAGTTTACAGTAGTGTTGGTAGAAGTATCCATACTTTATAAAATGTAAAACATGTAAAAGTGGCATCCAAATGCTGTACAGTGAAAAGATTACACATATATGAATATGATGCCTGTCACATGCATTGCTTATTATATTTTGAGTTTTAGGTAACCAAATAAGTTTAAACAATGACACCTGAAAACTTTTGATGTTTAGTACTCTTTGTAGCATGATACAAAAGGTTTTAAATTATATTTGTGTTATTTCAGTTTCTGATTGTTTACATAAAGGATTTCAAACTATTTAATTTGAAATCAGTGTTTAACGTGGTTTAATTTGAACCACGTCCATTGTTTTATTTTAAATGATTAATTTGTAGAACTTTTCAAACAAAGATGTGTGCAGCAGATCAGTTTTTGCCGTGCTATCAAAATTCGTATGGAGGATCAAAAGATGTCAGTTCTATTAATTCTGACCGCTGACATTTTAGAATCATGCTCACTTTAGTCGGAGTGTTGTGAGTGCCGCAGTTATGCGGCTCTGACAGTCTGATGTCATTGGGGTCGGACTGGGACACACTCTTCTCTGTTCACTGGCGGAGGCTGGTTTTCTCCATTACTTCTTTGCCAGCCTCTGCCAGACCGTAACCTTCGCCATAAGGGACAGCCTTTATGTTTGATTCCTAATGATGGCCGGGGCAGTGCCAGCCCTGGGCCGGTGTTCATGAGAAAGTTTGCTTTGGATTAGAGTCCATTGTGGTTGTGCCTCCCAATTTTACAGTCTCCATCCCTGGGAACTGATTCTTGACGTCAGAAATCCCGGCTCTAATTACCGTAAAATAATAGGATCTGTGTCCTGTGATCTTTTGTACGCGTGTTCTCGTCGGCATGTAATAATTGCGAGTTTCCTTTTTGTCTTTCTCTGTAGCCACGCGGCCTCCTGGCGGCTGCCATACGGACGAGTTCCAGTGCTGGTTGGACGGCTTGTGCATTCCCATGCGCTGGCGCTGCGACGGGGACACGGACTGCATGGACCTCAGCGATGAAAAGAACTGCGAAGGCGTCACGCATATGTGCGACCCTGCCGTCAAGTTCGCCTGCAGGGACTCGGGTTAGTACTGGAACCCCCATGTGCAAGTGTCGAACAACCTTACGGAGTTTCTTAAAAACCCTGTGATCCAAATCCTAAAATCAGTGGCTTTAAGGTCATGCGTATTAGCTTTGACATGTTAATACAATTCTCTGATGCAGACTGAATTGACTCATGTTGTACTTACGGGACATTACTGTTTTTTTGTCCAATAAAATGCTCTGTAAATTAAAAATGCCCCGCCCTGCATCTGACTAGCAAGTAGCATGTCATGTTTAACGGCATGTCATGTCCAAATTCAAACCTATTGGCTGTTTGAAATAAAAGGATGAGCCAGTTGTCCTGTCTAAAAATCCTAATAATTTTTCAACACAAAAAAACATTTCAAGGCTCATTAAGGGTCTTTTTAATGTTAATGTCATGCATAAATTTTCTTTTTTATGTCTATTTTAGCGCGCTGTATTAGCAAAGCCTGGGTGTGTGATGGGGACAGCGATTGCGAGGATAACTCTGATGAAGATAACTGTGAGGCGCTCGTGTGCAAGCTGTCCCACCACGTCTGCGCCAGCAACGACTCCATCTGCCTACCTGCTGAGAAGCTGTGTGACGGCAAGGACGACTGCCCCGATGGATCGGATGAGAAGCTCTGCAGTAATTCACACGCACCAACACCAATCTGCTCACATTAAAACAACAGTTCATCCACAGATGTCAAAAATTCAGTTATTAACTCTCCGTCACGTTTCAAAGCCTGTATGCTGTTCATTACCTGTGGAACGCAAAAATAGTCACTGTTTAATATAGGGTAAGCAGTTTCGTAGAGGCTAGCAATAGAAAGCTAGCTTTGAAGGGTGTAAGATCAACCCCTCTATTCTGAGCGATCATAAAAGCCACGCCTCTTACAATAGCGGATAGAGTTATGCAAATATATAGTTCGACAGGCAAGCAGGACATCCTGTCATTGCATTTGGATCGGATGCAGTGATTCTACGAACATATACATAAAATGTATATTTATATAAGTATATTTAGACCGCTTGACTTGCTGTCAGGATGTAAAGAGACTTTTAACGACAAAGTCTCTTGACTTCTAACCAACAACAAAAATGTTTCTGGAAAAAAAATAGCCTATGCTGCTTTTAACGGTCACTGTGAATGTGTGAATTACTCTAAACTTCTGTGTTATGATAAAGTTATGATAAAGATCTGAGGAAATATTCTGCAAAATTTGTTCATTTTCCTTCCACGGAATAAAAGTAACAGCATCTGGGTTGTGAATAAATATTGACAACAATATTAGCATTTTTGGGTTGCCTGTCCCATTAAATGTTTCACAACTCGCACCGAAGAGGCAAACTGGCCTGTTTTTCCCATTAGCATATGAGACGGGCATGCCAGAATTAAAATAAAATAAGCGCATACTCTGCAACTCAGTGTTTATTTATTTTTCCGGCAGGCTAACGGCGAGTTACTCACAAACATTCCTTTTGTTCTTTCCCCCCTGCTGATCTTTTCCTTCCCATCTGTCTGTCCTTTCCACCCATTCCAGACCTTTGCTCGGTGGATAATGGAGGCTGCAGCCACAACTGTACTATCGCTCCTGGTGAGGGCATCCTCTGCTCCTGCCCGGCTGGCATGGAGCTGGGTACCGACAACAAGACTTGCCAGATTCAGAGCTTCTGCGCCAAACATCTGAAGTGCAGCCAGCGCTGCGTGCAGGAGAAGGCTACTGTGAAGTGTGCGTGCTACGAGGGCTGGGCGCTGGGGCCGGATGGCGAGAGCTGCAAGAGTACTGGTGAGGCATAACGGTGATGATGTCATGAACCTCTCTTTGTGGGGTTCAAACCTACGTCCTGATGGATCAACCTTATCAAGGGCAAAATGTTAAATTCTCTCTCTCTCTTTGTAAGTCGTCTTGGATAAACGCGTCTGCTAAAGGAATAAATGGAAATGTAAAACTTTAACCATTAGGGGTCCAATGTAATAGCTTTAAAGCCACTTTAGAGAGTGCTACGAATCAATGTCGCAGTGTAGAAGTAAAACAAAAAAGCGCCCTAAGTAGCCACCCTAGGTAGTACGTTCAGGTTATTTCGTAGTTGATTTGTAAAGTGAGTGCACTTGCTCCTTTAAACTTTAAGGCCTCAGTAGTATCTGTTGTAAAGTAAATGTAAACTGTAAATGTTGGACCACAGTTAGCGATCCACTTTACTCTTACCAAAGCTGAATTACTGCTAAAGTCACATACAATATTTATATAAAGTGCATCCAATATTTAGCATTGGGAGCGATGCGGTTTCCTAATTTGCAGTGTTCATGCTCTTTAGATCCATTCAAACCCTTCATCATCTTCTCTAACCGACATGAGATCCGTCGGATTGACTTGTACAAGGGCGAGTTCAGTGTGCTGGTGCCGGGCCTGCGGAACACCATCGCTCTGGATTTCCATCTCAACCAGAGCGCCCTCTACTGGACAGATGTGGTAGAGGACAAGATCTACAGAGGAAAGCTGTCGGAGAACGGAGGTGAATGAATGCTTCGGAATGCTCTTGGAGTGCTTTACATAAAGTGCTTTACAAATAATAAAATCACTTTCTTTATTGGTATGCTTGCATGAGTATCATGTAATATTTACTGAGGTCACAACTCAAGCTGAAAAGACAACAATTAATTCCATTACACTAATCTTGTTACAGTGTTACGGTAATACATTTCAAACAGTATTTAATTATATATTTGAGTTGTATATTAATAACATTTATTGTGGTGCAGTACAATTGCCCAGTAGACTTCAAGGAAATAGTTAAAATTATTTTCTGTGTTGATGAACTACATGCCACAGCATTTTGTCTATAGAGTTTAATCAGTCTTCAATCCAGAATATTCCTCCGAACCAAATGCCAGTAAATGTCATTTTCAATGTGCTGAAATGTGTGTAGACTCAGTATTGGGTATGTTAATAATAACTTTAATAACATTGTCCTGTTTAAAATCGTTCTAAGCTGTATTTCATGTCCTGCTGTGTTTACCCACATTGTTTTGTTTTCTTCAGCATACCAAGTTAGACCAAAAACATTACAACCATGTTTGGTCCACAAAGCCACAGCAGGGCTGTGTTTTATACACTGTGTGTGTGTATGTGTGTGTGTGATATGGAGAAGTTTAAAAGCCTCTGTCTTTATTCATTTGTCTCACTGCTAGTTTGCGTGACTACAGGCAAACTAAAGAGTCAAAAACACCATGTTGCTTTTTAACACACACACAAACAGGGTCTGTACCTTTCTTCCCTTTTCAGTCCTCCTTCTAGACATTCACTAGACTTTCCAAGTTTCAGATCCCTGCTGCTGCCTCTTTGACAGGGTAAAAATATGACCAGTAAGGCTGCCAACGCTGAAACAAAGTAATAAAGTGTTGTTTTCAGCTCAATTGAAGAGGCCATGCTGTCTCAGTCCAATAGAGAGCCGCTCTAGCTATTTAATTACTGCTGTGTATGAGGCTGCTCAGTGTAAGAGTCTCTCTCAGAGATCTGAGGACTCGTTGCTGGGATTTGGGAATTTCTTTCTCCTCTTGCACTTGGCTGTATCTCAGAGCAGAGGAATATTTATTGCTGCAGTGATTTATACGGCTGTCATGCTGGAAGCAATCAAACGATTTCTTAATCAATGTACAGTGGGGTCTGAGGCCGCAAATTAAAATGCATTTATTTTTGGTGTTTTCAAGTTTTGTAATGATCCACGTCATCGAATTAGCGCAAAGTTCTTGCAATCTTACTCGTTTGAATAGCGACTTAGAAATGCAGAATCCTCAACATCACATATTGTTTCTGTTTAAAATCATCAAAATCCTAAAACCTTAAATGGTAAAAAAATTTTCAGGATTAAATTAGATTCAGAATCTGGATTTTCAGTGTGATCATTTGGACTCCCATTGTAAACTATATAACTGTATATTCTAATCTCTTTTACTGCTCCAAGATGAATTAGTCAATATTGTCCCTTTCTTTCCGTTTCAGCTCTCACCAGTTTTGAGGTGGTGATTCAGTATGGTTTGGCCACTCCAGAGGGTCTGGCTGTGGACTGGATCGCAGGAAACATCTACTGGGTGGAAAGTAACCTGGACCAGATAGAGGTAGCCAAGCTGGACGGAACCATGCGCACCACACTGCTGGCCGGAGAGGTGGAGCATCCGCGTGCCATTGCTCTTGACCCGAGAGATGGGTAAAACATATTTTACGATCACATTTATTTAATCCTTTAGTGATCCGAGAAGGACAGATAAATGTAACAAACATGCCTCTTTTTCCAGCATTCTCTTTTGGACGGACTGGGACGCCAGCTCCCCCAGGATAGAGGCGGCCTCCATGAGCGGGGAGGGCCGTCGTACCATTCACAGAGAGACCGGGAATGGGGGATGGCCTAACGGTCTCACCGTGGACTATCTAGAGCGCCGAATTCTGTGGATTGATGCCAGGTATACGTGCACACCTACCATAAAGAGCAGAAGCAAATCAAATCACAGAAACAAGATCCAGATCAGAATGTTTGGTCCAATGTAAATGAATGAAAACATACTCTTGAAGTACAAATCTTGAAATTTACAAGAAATCTTGTGTGAATAAGCCTGTATTCACATACTTTTATGTACTGTAATGTTGTTCTCTTTGATCTTAAATAAATAATAATAATAATAATAAAATGTCTAGATCTGACGCCATCTACTCTGCCAATTACGATGGTTCCGGCCTGATTGAGGTGCTTCGAGGTCACGAATACTTATCGCACCCCTTCGCTGTCACTATGTATGGGGGAGAAGTTTACTGGACAGACTGGAGGACCAACACTCTGGCTAAAGCCAACAAATGGACGGGACACAATGTCACAGTGGTGCAGAGAACAAACACACAGCCTTTTGATCTTCAGGTGTTCCATCCATCTAGACAGCCTCTGGGTGAGAAGACACGGAGAAATAATGCTGAATCAAACACAAGTCAGCTAGACTCTTAATGTAATTGGATAGCCAGATGTTAAGAGTTTGGTTTTACACATGGTTGTATTAAAAGGCAAAATAAATGTATCTTTATTTCCAAGATGGCAGCCGAATGTGATTTGCTGAATTAAAAATACAAAGTGATGACGTTGTGACATGTAATGAACAGCTGTAAATAATAACAACTGTCTTACTTTAGTAGTTTGTTTTTACAGTGTATGCTATGTAGCATTCAGCAGATAGCAAGCTAGCTTTGTGTTACTTAGTGAGCTGTATTAAGTTTGTTCTTTGTCTTTATTGCAGCCCCCAATCCGTGTGCGGCTAACGATGGGAAGGGGCCGTGTTCACACCTGTGCCTCATCAACTACAACCAAACCTTCTCCTGTGCCTGCCCACACCTCATGAAGCTCAAGGCAGACAAGCACACCTGCTACGGTAGGCACCGCCCCCTCTCAGCCCTCACATCCAATCAGATTTATTCACGTTTTCTGCCTTCTGTAGTTCATTTTAAATGGTCATGTGGGTGTGAGAATTTTTTTTTTTTTTAAAGTATAAACATTCCACGCAGTCTCTCACTTCACATGATCTCTGTTATCTGTTAAAATCTGTTAATTATGGCAATAATTTATATAATTATTTACTATTTATCACTCCAGGATCGACAGAATTTCCAGTATAAATACTATTTCTAGTTTGACATACCTACACAGTAGAAGTTGTAATTTAGCATGTTTAGTATGCGAATCAGGATTCAGCGCAAGTCTTCATTGTAGATTCTTTTCACACTGGTGCTGAATCGTCAGTGTGAGCCGGCTTTAAGTGCGCTAGTGGTCTTGTGTGGGCTGTAGATCTTGTTTAACAGTCTAGAAAGCAACAGTGCATCCTGCTGCCTTGACGCAGTGTTGAGCGTTTAGTATTCTGCAGCATGTTCACTATCAACTCTGTGGAGTGCGGTGTGATTGGAGTAGAGCACCTGTAGCTTCAGTGATAAATGAACAGTGGCATCAGACGGTGGCAAACACAGGGCCAGGAGCCATTCTGTGTCTCCTCCTGAGATGAAGATCAAAATGACGAGGGCTGCTCAACACGCTGCATGCGTTCAGCCCAGTTTCTGTGTTCAGTGTTCATGTTGGCAAAGATTGAACAACATGATAGTTCCTGGAACATTAAAGGATGGCATGATATTACCATGGTATATGTCAAAAAACAATGGAAATATCATGGGTTTATTTTGCCATTTATTGTCATATTCTGGCTAGCATTTAAAAGCAGGGGTCACGTGGTCATGGAAAACCCGGAAATCGGGGAATTTAAAAAAATCCAGGTTTGGAAAAGCCATGGCAAATAACGAAAAAATATTACAAAGGAAACTGTTGTAGTAAATGTACTTTTACTTCTTAATATTTCATTGGTTAGAAGTGTGAACGTCTGTTAAATGCTGTATTTCTGTTGTCATTGACTCTTCCAGAGTTCCGTCAGTTTCTGCTATACGCCCGTCAGATTGAAATCAGAGGGGTGGACATTGATAATCCTTATTACAACTACATCATCTCCTTCACCGTGCCTGACATTGACAACGTGACAGTGGTGGATTATGATGCTCTTGAGCACCGGATCTACTGGTCAGATGTTCGCACCCAGACCATCAAACGGGCCTTCATCAATGGCACTGGAGTAGAGACAGTTGTGTCCGCCGGTGAGAGAACAGCTTCAGCTCCCAACCAACATTACCGTTTTCCTCTAGTGTACACTGGCCTTTAAAATGTTTGATTTCTATCGTGACGAATAATAACATACCAAAACAAGAGGCATCTGCAAACAAATTAATGCATTTTTGCAATTACTTGCAATACGATAACCAAAAAATGTCCAAATACATTTTGTCTGCTTTTGTATTCATTCTCTAACAGTATGTGTATTGAGTAGATCTATTTTAATCTATTTAATAATCTTAATTTTAATTTTACACTACTAAGTACACTAGATGGATAAACTGTAATATTTAGCTACTGTAAATGATACAGTATATGAAGTATTCTTTACATGACACACAAAATTCATAGTATGTTTTTCAACCTCTGTGAATAGTTTTCAGTCTGGTTGGTTTAATCACTTTAAGTTTCTGTTATTGTTTTCCAGATCTCCCTAATGCTCAGGGTCTAGCTGTAGACTGGGTCTCCAGAAACCTCTTCTGGACCAGCTATGATGCCAATAAGAAACAGATCAATGTTGCACGTCTGGATGGATCCTTTAAAAACGCTGTAATTCACGGACTGGACAAGCCTCACTGTCTGGTGCTCCATCCCATCCTGGGGTTAGTGTAACACACACACACACACACACACACACACAAAGACCATTAGCTTCTCTTTGCTTGTTCTGTAGGTCATGTTAGAGATCTGGAGGAGAGCAGATGCTGTTCCCATATGCTTCTGCCACTTACAGTATAACTGAAATCCTCCAGTGATCAGATTTAGAAAATCCAAACAGTGGCCCAACTTTAACGGGAATATTTGCATAAAAATAAAATTCTATTATTTACTTGTCTTTGTTACGTCAAATCTGTATGACCTTATATGTCCTTAAAGAATTTCTGAAGATGTTTGCATCTATATGAGAGGTTGAAAGCGTTAGTCACTATTCATGACAATTGCATGGAAAAACAAGATCAAAATCTTCAGAATTTGACCTTTTATGTTGCACAGAACATAGTAAAATGTGCACATTGTTTTTTAAGTGTGGTTCACCACGATTCCTCGTGCCATCCGATTTGTTGCAGTGTGGCTGATCTGAACCAGATGTGGTTTTAAGTCCCTGTCTGCTTGTTTGGGGACGCACCGGTTTCTAATAAAAAAAGCAAGCGTGTGCGTGCGGAGAGTTGTCGTGACTCAGCTTGTTTCTTACTCGCTTGTGTTTTTCCTTCAATTAGTGTTTACTTCTTTTTCACTGGCGGCAGATCACAGAGTTTTGAAAGTGAAGGTGTTCGGTTAATTAAAATATGGAAGAAACCTTCCTGGCTTTTATATTTAAACACAAACCAGAATAAAAAGCGTCCATTTATTTCATGTTGCCGATTTCAAATACCAAAACCCCAACAGGCCATTAAAAACACTGCATTCTTTGTAAGTCATTTGTGGATTGATATCTAGTTTCTGCTAAAGCTAGTTTTCATTGTAGGTTTATCTTACTCCATAGCTTAATTTCTCTTATGCTTTAAAATGTTGTTTACAGGAAGCTCTACTGGATTGATGGCGACAACATCAGCATGGCCAACATGGATGGCACCAACCGCACATTACTGTTCTCCAATCAGAAAGGCCCAGTTGGTGAGCGACCAATCAGAATGCTCAATTTGTTCCTTTCATTTCCCCATAGCTTCATTTCCCCACGGCGCTACAGGAAGTGATGTCATGCTTGTTTTTATTCTTTCCTGTGGCAGGTCTGTCCATAGACTTTCACATGGAGCAGCTGTACTGGATCAGCTCTGGAAACAGCACCATCAACCGCTGTAAGCTGGATGGATCTGGCCTGGAGATCATCGAGGGTGTGAAGGGCAAACTCACCAAAGCTACGGCACTTGCCATCATGGGTGAGGAAACATCATCAACTTGAGGTTTTGGAGGGAAAAGGTCCAGATTCTTCATTGTAAGGCTGTTTTGGTTGAATGAGTGAACTCTGTGTTTTATGTGCAGGAAATAAACTTTGGTGGGCGGATCAGGGAACAGATCAGATCGGCACTTGTGACAAGAGTGATGGAGGCAACTGGAAGGTTCTGCGTAATAACACCTCACCCATGATGCATATGAAGATCTACAATGAGACGGTGCATCAGATAGGTGTGTGTTTGTGCTCGCAATCACCTTGATTTATGTTCCTGTTGAACATTGCTTGTAGAGCAATTTCAGGTCTTCTTTGGTCTTTGCAAACATTACACGTTTTTAGAAAAAGTGCTCTTGTAGCTCAATTGTAACTCGAGTCTTGTGTTGGCAGCATTGGCACTGCAAAGTTTGAGTCTAAGGAAACACACCTGTATACCTTCAATATACTTTAAGTCGCTTTGGATAAAAGCATCCGTCAAATGCATAAATGTATAAGATTAGAGTTACTTACCCATCACCCTTAGCTTTAGATTGTTGCATTGCAATTGTTTCTTTCCTTAATTCCTTAATTTCCTTGTTTGCATAATTAATTGTGATTGGTCTATACATATATTTGTCCATTTTTGTCTATGTAGTGCAAATCTGGAGCTAGAATCTATATCTAGAAATGTAATACAAACTGTACACTGGTGAGGATACAGTATGAAATATTAATGTGTTTGAGGCTATTGTTTGAGGCTATTTTGTGTGTGATATCCAGGTACCAACCTCTGCAGTAAGAACAATGGTGACTGTTCTCAGCTCTGCCTGCCTACTTCACCAACTACAAGAGCCTGTATGTGCACAGCGGGATACAGCCTGAAAAGTGGCCAACAGTCATGTGAAGGCAAGAATTCATACAAATACAGAAACATGCCTACGTTGCTATGGCATAGCACTTGCTTCTATATGAGCACAATAAACATTTTTCAATATTGTGTTTGTTCCTCTTTTACATTAAGGCATGGGGTCCTTCTTGCTCTACTCTGTGCATGAGGGCATTCGTGGCATTCCTCTGGATCCATCGGATAAATCTGACGCCCTGGTACCAGTTTCCGGCACCTCTCTAGCTGTGGGCATTGACTTCCATGCTGGTGAGTCCACAGAGGTCATGTAGACCATCATCAGAAGTTATTCTGCTCATATGGTTTAAACAAGACAAAATGTAACTTGAGTGTATTGTAAGTTACTCCATAAGTAGTCTTTAATTTTCAGTTTCAAATAGAGATGGTGGCAGAGAGGCAAAGGTTATAGATTACAGTTTTAAGATTGATGCAAAGACCGTGTGATGGTGCTTAGCAGGAATACAGGAAATGAATCTAACCTCTGCCCTGTAGAGAACGACACCATCTACTGGGTTGACATGGGCTTGAGCACCATCAGCCGAGCCAAGAGAGACCAGACGTGGAGAGAGGACATAGTGACCAATGGAATCGGCCGTGTGGAGGGCATCACCGTCGACTGGATCGCAGGTGGGCATATACACACCATAATCGCTTACTGCACAATCCTGGTGTATTCAAATCACATTCATATCAACACTGTTGTGTTTCCTGTGAATAGGAAACATCTACTGGACGGATCAGGGCTTTGATGTGATTGAGGTGGCCAGACTTAATGGCTCGTTCCGTTATGTGGTCATCTCTCAGGGTCTGGATAAACCACGTGCCATTACTGTACATCCAGAGAGAGGGTGAGGACATGGGTGTCAGTAGGTTGAGTGATGATGTTGAATGTGTTTGTGTGAACAGACTTCTGTTCTTGCTACTAAACAGGCAGTGAGATGTTGCATGATGTGTTTGTAGTAGGCAGAAGTATAGTGTTAATCCATTGTTATCCCCACAGTTTTGGGGTTTAAAATGTGTGATTAAAGTGTGTGTGTGTGTGGTCCTGGTATTGACTACGTTATGGGGACCAAATGTCCCCGCTAGTACAGTAATACCAGTCATTTTTGACATTGTGGGGACATTTTCTGGTCCCCATAAGAAAACAAGCTTATAAATCAAACAGAAGGATTTTCTGTTTTCCTTGAGGGTTAGATTTAGGGGTAGGGTTCGTGTAGGGGATAGAATATACAGTTTGTACAGTATAAAAACCATTATGTCTAAGGAATGTCCCCATTAAACATAAAAACCCAACATGTGTGTGTGTGTGTATGTTTACAGGTATTTGTTCTGGACAGAGTGGGGTCAGTATCCACGTATTGAAAGGTCTCGTCTGGACGGCTCGGAGAGAATAGTTCTTGTTAATGTCAGTATCAGTTGGCCCAATGGAATCTCCATTGACTACCAGGTTTGTACATAAACACTCAGTGTCTCTTTTGGCAAATCAAGTTTATGATCGTACGTATTGATACCACAAATCAATGGCTAATCTGGCTGTTTATGTAGTTAGATGTATTTGCGAGCATGCCAGCAGACAGCTATAGAAAGTGTGTAGAGTGCTAAATCAATGCTGTGTGATGTACAGGAGGGACTGCTGTATTGGTGCGATGCTCGCACGGACAAAATCGAGCGCATTAATCTGGAGACCGGAGGAAACCGTGAGTTGGTGCTGTCCAGTAACAACATGGACATGTTTGCCGTGTCTGTGTTTGAGGATTATATCTACTGGAGCGACAGGTGCAAAACATTCACAAGTCTTCCCTGAAGTTTTCATTTCTTACTCTAGAGATCTAGCTGTACTTTCTGGGTATAGATGACGGTGACATTGAGCGGTTTATCTTCTCATGTTTCTGATAGGACACATGCCAATGGTTCCATTAAGAGAGGGAACAAAGACAATGCCACAGATATGGTCTATCTGAGAACAGGCATTGGTGTGCAGCTCAAAGACATTAAAGTCTTCAACCGTGCCAGACAACAAGGTACGTACCTTCTTAAACAAGCCACTGTATAAAACAAAGAGCTTTATGTGTGGCTATTTATCAGATTGTGGGTGCTTTTAACAGGCCTACATAGAATCTGCAGATATTTTATGCATTTTCTGTGTTGATTTTGGGAGAAAATCTGCGGAATGGATTTAATTATGGAGTAAAGCTTAGAATACTACACTTTCAATGGTAGCTTAAAGCAAAATCAAACTAGACTTACATCTATTGGGATGCAAGATGTTTGTAGAACATGATGAATGTTCCTGTTCTGTGGCGATCTGCGCTGCTTTCTGCACGCATAGGTTCCGCGTGAGGCTGCTTATAACAGAATATCACATTGTATGTTTTGTAGGTACTAACGTCTGTAAAGTCAACAACGGTGGATGTGAACAGCTTTGTCTGTTTCGTGGTAACGGCAACCGTACCTGCGCCTGTGCGCACGGCATGCTGGCAGAGGACGGCCGTGCCTGCAGAGACTACGACGGCTATCTTCTGTACTCAGAGCGCACGATACTAAAGAGCATCCACCTGTCGGATGAAACCAACCTCAACGCCCCTATCAAACCGTTTGAAGACCCAGAGCACATGAAGAATGTGATCGCTCTTACTTTTGACTACAGGGGCGGTGGGGGGAAGGGAGCCAACCGGATCTTCTACAGTGACATCCACTTCGGCAACATCCAGCAGATTAGCGATGACGGCTCTGACCGCAAGACCATTGTAGAGAGTAAGTGCATTCTCAGTTTCAGTGAAATCACTTCTGTTCACATTCAGTGCGGACTGAAACCAGTTTCATTGGTTTGCCAGTTGAGCACCGGGGATACAAACATGCTTTATCATATATTTTATTTGGAATAAAAATGCCTATGCGTTAGACAAATTCAGACAATTTAATTTTAATGATAGATTTCAAAGTTTTTTCCATTGCTGTGGACAGTTTTTTCCATATATTCTATATAAATAGTCAGTTAAAAAATTCACGGTATGTTGTGTTCTGCTTATATGATGCACAGATCTTTTTGGCTGCATTTGAATCAATTAAAGTACATTATTTAACAATGAACAATAGTTAAACAGTGTCAGGTAATGACCCAGGTACATAATTTTCCCAAACAATTACCCAGATTACATAATCCCCTTCATGTGTTCATGGGTAATTCAGGCTTGCTTTATGGCAAAACAAATTACTGTGGCCCAGTGATATGTCTGTTTTTTGTGTTTCTATCTCGCTAGTTATTAGTCTCATTATTGATTTTGGATTTTTATAGCAGACGTATGTTTGAGGCTTTTGCCGGCCTTTCAGGTCTTTATTTATCCACAAGTTTGGGAAGGGGTGTCCTGCTCCACTGGGTTAAAGGGCTGCACGATGGTTCTGCCTGACATGCATTTGCAGCCTCCACAGCGCATTCGTCCTAGTGCCAGGAGCTTTTGCCGGAACTTGTGGGACATGAAGGCATAGAGCACTGGATTTGCTATGACAGATGAGCTAGCTAACAGCCGGGCCATGACGGCAAAGTCTGTGTTTCCATCGTGTGTACCGCAGGCAAGCAAGAACATGACGATGTAGGATGGCAGCCAGCAGATGGTGAAGACCAACACCAACAGAGCCGATGTTTGGGTCACCTGTCTTTGGTAGCGTTCCAGCTGTGGCGCGGCACCTCGCAGTCGTGTCTTCCGTAGGAATCTGTATAGTTTGCCGTACATGACAACAATGATAATCAGAGGTAGAGCAAAGCCAAACAGGAACAAAATGGAGCTGTAGATCACCTGGCTAAGGTCCGACAGAAACGCAAAGCAGTGAATTGGAGCAGATCTCACGGTTCGAAATGCAAACTGTGGCGCGGCCAGAGCGGCCGCTGGCACCCACATAAGGATCGCAGAAAACCGCAGCCAGTGCTGCATTCTTGAACGATATGACCAGTTGGGGTGAACCACAATAAGGTAACGTGTTACTGCTAATGCGGCTAGAGTCAGTACGCTTGCTGAGCTGCAGGCCACACCCAGGAAGCTGATGGCTTTGCACAGGAACCTGCTGAAGGGCCAGTAGCCCAACGCGAAAGCTGCAGTGTGAAAGGGCAGGCAGAGGAGAAGCAGTAGATCTGAAACACTTAAGGTTAAAAGTAAAGTATCCGTTCCCTGGAATGCCTGGAATCCGTGTTTTCTCCTATATCCAGTCAGGATGTAGATGACCAGGGAGTGGCCCACCAACCCAATCACCATGACTATTGCATCCAGAGTAGGAGCCAGAATCCGATGTAACTGCCATGGGAGATTTTCCAGACCATGGCTAATATTCATAGTGTCCCCACCACCAGTCATCTACCAGTGCTAATCCTATTAACGTATGCTGAGAGATGTTGATGGTTCGCTTATCATTTGACAGTGGTGACCATGGAGACGAGTACAGTGGAATACATTCATGCTGTCATGTGCCTCTGGCTATTAATTAGTCCTTCTTAAAGTTTATTGCTCTTCACTTGACCAGCACAGTATTTAGAGCGTTTGCAGAGAAATTATGGCAGCCTCTGAAGAGCTTCTTCCCAGCCTTTAGTGTTGTGAGATACATCTACCTGAAAATGTTAAAACCCACGTTAATTCTTTGTGGGCCCCTATGTGTCTTAAAATTTCCAGTACTTTAAAATGAGGTTTATCTTTTTTTGTTCGAGTCACAGAGTCACCATTTTAAAAGTATATGGTTCTAACCACATTGTAAATCGAATTCAAAACTTTTACTCTTACGAATCATTGAAGTACACAAGATGATTTTTAGATTCTCAGATCATGCTGGAATAACATAAAGCATTACAAATACTGACCAATTGTAAAATTTGTCAGTATTTCCAATTTAACTTTTCACTCAGGTTTGTAATATAAATTGTAATAAAAAACATTTATTACAGTAAGAATGCAAAATTGAAGCATTTGTGCTAGTGGTCTTAGATATTTGCACTCCAGCATATATTAACTATTAATTCTATTAATAATTGAATTGTAATTATATAAGCTTACCGTACAGAGGTCCCAAATCCTTGAATGCACTGTTTGCTTGTATTGATTAAGTGAAACCTAGCAACCCAAAATTTGATCTTCTGAACCCTGTCAATGGCTTCCAGATTACAAACAGTCAATGCTACTTGAAGATGAGTGATCATCACAACCTTAACAATCAATTAAATCTCTCTTCTGCTGGCAAAGCAGCGACAGTTCTCCTCGGTCTGTTCTCACACACGATTTCTGTTGTACAGGGCGGTGAACATGGTTCTTTCTGTTACAACAAACACCATAATGAACTTCCTGTTTTCCAGGTTCATGGTGTTCCACCATCTAATCCATGGTGATATCGATTAGCAGTTTAGCTTCATGCATAATGACCTTCTCTTTGTGTTTCTCTTGAAATGGCACCTGGTAACAGTTGACAGTGACTGTTACATAAGTAGTTCCTCGTGCCTTCTATGCCCAGGATCAGGATCATTATTGGTTTCTTACCATAAGTAAACAACGCGGTCGAGTATCTTCTGTGTTTTATGGAGAGTAATTGCTGTTGTAAAACAGTCATTGTTGGGAGGCAGATGATGTTAAGCCCCTCAGTGATGTCATTAATTCAGTGGAGAGTGACTATTATTCACTGAGAATTGGACACTTTGAGGCTGTTTGGTTGTTTTATGTTATCTGATGGCACTGACTGGAGATTATAGCTCATAGCCAAGTTTCTCACATTAGCTCTGTGTCTAAGGCTCTTCCATGCAGCTAGCAATTTTAGACTGTAAATCTGTAACGTGTATTAAGTCACAAAAATGTTAAACGTTTTAGGAACGTTTAAAACGTCCAGTTTTTGGATGTTATATTCACATTATTGCCTGGTTGTAGGAACGTTATTCAAACCTTAATTCTGTAACATTTTTAAAATGTTCCCCTAACTACTCAAGAATAACATTTTATATGATAACGTTAGAAACGTGTTCTACTAATGTTACTGCAAGAACATTTTTGATAACTTTGAGAGAACTTTAAAAGAACATTAGCCACTGTTCTGAGAGCGTTTCCTGTTATCTGATCTATTCAGTGAGATGACAGAGTTTTGCAGAGGAGGAGTCTTGTATGTGCAGTCACCCATGACACTAGATGACACTAAGCCACTTAACACATGCAGGCACCAGCATCAATGGCCTGCTGAAACCAACACGCACACGTGTCATGGGATTAAACAGATCTCTGGCAAAAGGAGATGTTTTGACACTTGTGTTAATCGTAGAATACTTTTATGAATGTTGTGCAGTTATAGAAGTTTTAAAGTTCTTGCTGTCCTGCCATCCTAAATTAGAAGATCTGATTCATTTGTGTTTGGAAGAAACTGAGCTACAGGGAACCATTTGTACAGGGAACCATTTGTGCATGACACAAAAAGTGTGATTTGTGTGAAAAAGTGTGAATTCACACAAAAAGTGTGAATTCAGTGCACAGAATTATAATTACAGTAAATATAATTTACTATTAATTACCAGAAATAATGCAGAAGTAGTTATTGGGTCTCGCTGCACAAAAACAAGCAGTCTGAGCTGAATCTGATAATTTTTTGGTTTTGTCTGTTTCTCTCTGTAGATGTAGGATCAGTGGAAGGTTTGGCGTATCATCGGGGTTGGGACACTCTCTACTGGACCAGCTACACCACCTCCACCATCACGCGCCACACCGTGGACCAGAGTCGCTCTGCAGCCTTCGACAGAGATACAGTGGTCACCATGTCTGGAGATGACCACCCCAGAGCCTTCGTTCTGGATGAGTGTCAAGAGTATGAACCTTCTACCTAACCTTCTCTGATTAATATCATTTAATAATTATTCTTCTAGATCAGCAGATCAGACACAGTATTATTCAAGAAAAATATCCTACCAAAAACTTTTGACTAGCGTGACGCGTTCTCACATTTTTGCCCTCACACTGGGTGTTAAGAGTTTGCCACATTTTTTTGTTTATTTGCTGTTGTGTACAACAAAAATAACAAAACAACAAAAAGATTTTAGTCTTTTGTGTCATTTGTGTTCACTCCAGTAAAATGTGTGTTGTACTCCATGTCAGTTGTTTTGAATTTCATCACTCTTGAATCAGTGTGAATTGGTCTGAAACAAGCTCATGTCAGTTTCCATCTCTCAACTGCACTTGCTTGTGTTCTTTCCTTCAGCCTGATGTTCTGGACTAACTGGAATGAACAATCTCCCAGTATCATGCGGGCGTCTCTTTCTGGGGCGAATGTTCTTGTGATTATCGGCAATAACATCCGCACTCCCAACGGTTTGGCCATAGACCACCGCGCAGAGAAACTGTACTTCTCTGATGCTACACTGGACAAGATCGAGCGCTGCGAGTACGACGGCAGTCGGCGCTTTGTGAGTTCCTCTATATTTGTTTTTCTTCCCTGAAGAAAGTGAGAGTATTCTGCACTGGTTCAGTAGCTATTACTTGACTTCACATGTAGCTGAACGCTTGTAAGCTAACGCGTAATGCTAAAATTGTAAACAGTGTATGCGCTTAAAATAAAAATGTCAAATGAAGAAAATAAAATTTTACTTCTGTGTGGGTGTGTGTGTGCATAGGTGGTTCTGAAGAACGAGCCGGTCCATCCTTTCGGTTTGGCTGTGTACGGTGATTATATTTTCTGGACTGACTGGGTGCGCAGAGCTGTGCTGAGGGCGGATAAATACGGGAGGGATATGAAAGTTCTGCGTGCTGACATTCCGCAACAGCCAATGGGCATCATCGCTGTGGCCAAAGACACCAATAGCTGTGAGTTTTGTAATTACATTCATGCCTTACGAGATTGTTATTGATAGATGCAGCATTAGATTTGAGTTACGATATGATGTCACTACGAGCGTCCAATATTTTGCATGCTCTAAAAGGGTGTTAAACCCATTGTAATGATTAACAATATTTATAATGTAGCTTTATGTTGGCAACAAAATCATTGCAAATTTAAACCATTGCCTAAATATTCCTCAGTCACTGGAAATTGCTCATGTATATGTTTGTGTGTCTGTTAGGTGAGTTTTCACCATGCCTCACCAATAATGGAGGCTGTCAGGATTTGTGTCTGCTCACCTCAGAGGGTCGAGTCAACTGCAGCTGCCGTGGAGAGCGCAAACTTCTGGGAGACAACACCTGCGTTGGTGAGAGAAACGAATATCACTGATGCATAAGAACATGCAACATTGTAGACTGTCATAGATTGAGCGTGTCATAGATTCTAATTCTGAAGTTTTGTATATGTTCTTTATTAGTTTCCTGTAAAACATGACAGCACTTAATCTTAACGCATTTCTTTCTTGCACAGCGGAGAACACGACCTGTAACAGTGTGGATGAATTTGAGTGCGGAAACGGCGACTGCATCGACTACAGCCTGACCTGCGACAGCCTCGCGCACTGCAAAGACAAGTCTGATGAGAAGCAATCCTACTGCGGTAAGGATGCGGTAACCTGCATGTAAATATCAGTCAGTGCTTGATGTTTTAAAAATGGATCTGATCTCTTTTTCTGGTTGCAGCGAACCGCATGTGCAAGAAGGGCTACCGGCGCTGCATTAACGGACGGTGCATTAAACACAGCGCCTGGTGCGATGGCACAGATGACTGCGGCGACAGTTCAGATGAGCTGCCCTGCAACAGTGAGTGATGCGTTATCCTGTCTTTGAATCTGAAGCATTTGCGCATGCTAAGTGCTCATTGGTTGCGTGTTCTGTTTATCTCAGTGACTTTGTGCAGTGCTGCGGAGTTTCAGTGCAAGGACGGATCCTGCATCACTAACTCCAGTCGCTGCAACCAGGTGGTGGACTGCGAGGACGCCACAGACGAGATTAACTGCAGTAAGTAGTTAGGGGCTAATGTAACCTAGTGGTTTGAGATCTAGGCTGGCAATCGTAAGATCGCTGGTTCGAATCCCGCCAAACACCAAACCACTTCCAGGGGTTGGAGTAATTATTTTTCTGTTCATCCTCAGTGTCTTGGAAGACATTTATACATGGTCTTAGCTACCCGGTCAGTTAAAACGCATAAATTAATCAAGTGTAATTACCTCTGTTGTAAGTTCATCTAAAAAATGACTGTAAGTCACATGACTGTACTGTATGTGCTTCTCAAGGCCCCACTGACTGCTCCAGTTACTACCTGCTTGGAGTAAAGGGCATGACCTTCCAGAGGTGTGAGTTTACCACACTTTGCTACGCTCCGTCCTGGCGCTGTGATGGATCCAACGACTGCGGAGATTTCTCAGATGAAAGAAACTGCCCAGGTCAGACAGACTTTCCTGCATTTGTTACAGTGAATGAAACATACATGGTCACAATAAACAATAAACTTCACTTTTCCGTCCCACAGAGAAGAGAAAGCTGAAATGTCCAGTGAACTTCTTTGCATGTCCCAGTGGCCGCTGTATTCCCATGAGCTGGACCTGTGATAAAGAGAACGACTGTGAGAACGGAGCAGACGAGCTTCACTGCGGTGAGTGAAGATTAGATCTCATTTACATTTACACTTCAGTGCATTTTGTCAGACACTTTATTCAAAGTGATCCAGTGCATTCAAACTATATGTCTGATCCCTGTGAATCGAACCCACAACCTTTGGTGCTGATAACGCATTACTCTCAAGTCAAGTGGAGTTTATTGTTATTTCAGCCATATGCAAGTACATAGTGAAATGAAACAATGTTTCTCCAGGACCAAGGTGCTACATAAGATAAACACTGAACATCACAGGACTGCAAGGGACTACACAATATATAGATAATATATACATACAGTACACAAGTGCAAACATGTGCAGGCAGCACAAGAAAGTACAGTGACTATTGGGGCAGACTATGGGCATAGTCCCAGTGCAGCACCGACCAGTACAAAGATCTGTTAAAAAGTAAACCTGGTGACAGTAACATAAAGGTGTAGCTCAACTCTGTCATGGACACTCACTGATTCAGATTCGTTCAGATTCACTTATGTAGACTTTGGTTTTAATTAAAAATATCACAACATTCCTGTTTGTGTTTTATTTTTGATGGTCAGATCTGTTTCTTGTGTCTCTTAAAAAGTTATTTTTGTGTGCTTATCCGGTCACAAGAAAATACTGTTTTATTAACAAACGTTTGCATGTGTTTGTTCAGATAAGTTCTGTGCACCGAATCAGTTTGAATGTGCGAACCATCGCTGTATCTCTAAATCATGGGTGTGTGACGGTACTGATGACTGTGGAGATGGAACGGATGAAGACAGCAGATGCAGTGAGTCTCATTAACACTTTGTGTCTACCAATATGCAGAGCTGTAAGCCATTAGTAAGTAAGCCCAACCCAGCAGTATCGGCTCAACCAATGAAATGTGTCTAAGGCGGAACAATCTGTTTGTGCAACCAATGGAAGACTATTTTTGCAATTCTGTTTGGTGAGATTAGTAACACAGAAATTGCACACTTTAACACTTCAAATGCTAAATAATGAAACCCAATTTGTGTAACCTAATCCAGAGGCCAGAACATGCAGTCCAGAGGCGTTCCAGTGTCCAGGTTCCAACATTTGTATTTCTCAACGCTGGAAGTGTGACGGGGATAAAGACTGTCCTGATGGGGCGGATGAGGGCATTAAGGCTGGCTGTGGTGAGTTAGGAGCCTTGTTCTCTCATATCAGGAGTTGATTTTTCCCCAAAGATCAATTTAAGCACCAGGGTTTGAGTCCCAGAACTTTTGCAAACAATACCTCCTGTTGTTTCCAACAGTTTGCGTTAAATTTGTTCACAGATTTTTGTCTTTCTTTCTAGCATTGAACAGAACCTGTGATAGCTCAGAGTACCAGTGTCAGAACTATCAGTGTATTCCCAAACACTTCCTGTGCGACCATGACATCGACTGCCGTGATGCCTCTGATGAGTCGCCAGAGTGCGGTATGCATTGTTCACTTTTTTAATTGGTCACACAGACTGAAATTTGAAGCTGATCATATGGCAACTGTCCTCACAGAATATCCCACATGTGGGCCGCATGATTTCCGCTGTGCGAGCGGCCAGTGCCTGAAGCAGAAGAACTGGGAGTGTGATGGAGAGTTTGACTGTAGAGACCAATCAGACGAAGCCCCCAAGAACCCTCACTGCACAGACTCAGGTGAGTACAGAAGCCCTGAAGGACAATATGAAGTGTCTAATAGGCTAAAGCTATGTTAAGAAAAGGTCAGAATTATATAATGATGTCCTCAGATTTATTTGAAAATATTATAAAAAAATATTATTTTTGTTGCTTTTGGGTAACGTGGTAGTTAGCATGTGTTATAAAATTAGGCATTTTTTTCTGTTATGTATTTATCTTTCTAATTTTTCCTGCTTTCCTATTGTCACTACCAATTTTTTCAATCGGGTTGTCATGTGACCTTATGTCTTACTTGATCTAAATCTCCTGTGAAAACTGTGGTAAACAGCCGATCTGTCAGCCGTACCGACAGCACTGTGCACTGACGTGTGAAATTGGAAAGTACATGTTATATTACAGCTGTATGTGGAAACAATAAAACTTGAGGTAATAAACAGATTCTTGTGGGTTCTGGACGTGTGCCAGGTACATAATGTAGCGTGTTAAAGGAGCTCAAAGCTATTCAATTTACTGCATCATTAGAGCCGTGACATTACTTCTGTATTATTGACTTGCACGGGAGTGACTATAAATATTTGGTAAAGGTCGACCACTGATTTTGCCTTTGTCCGCCTGTCTGTCTGTCTGTGTGTTAAGTAGCATGATATTATGTGGATGTAAAGGTGTTATGTAGTATGTTTTTTAAAATGAGAATTATATTGCTCAAAATGCAGTTTCATTTGTGTCCACAGAGAGGCGCTGTAACGACTCAGCCTTCCTGTGTACGAACGGAAAGTGTCTGAATGAGACACTGCTGTGTGATGGCAACAATGACTGTGGTGACAGCTCGGATGAGCACAACTGCTTTATCGATGAATGTGTCAACAGCAAACTGAGCGGCTGCTCGCAGCTCTGCGAGGATCTCAAGATCGGCTTCAAGGTCTGTGTATATACTGTACACCCAACACTTGTGAACCGTGTGACTGTATGTGTGTCGATGGAGACATGACGTGCCTCCTGCCCCCGCAGTGCCGATGTAACCCGGGTTACCGACTGAAGCATGATGGGAAGACGTGTGTGGATGTGGACGAGTGCAGCACCACGTATCCCTGCTCACAGCGATGCATCAACACACACGGTAGCTTCCACTGTCTGTGCATCGAGGGCTTCGTGCCACGCCCTGATGACCCCACCAGCTGCAAATCCACGTCTGGTGAGTTTAGATTACCAGACATCAACTTCAGAGATAATAATGTGAATGTTACCTGCCTTTTGAACTCCAAAATAAGTAAATGAAAATCTGTGGTGAAGAGTTGACCTTTGACCTAAGTAGTTCTTTAGTCATTTATGGTGAACGTCTATTTGTACTAACAGTGTTGCTTAAATTACAGAGGTGGAACCCTTCCTCATCTTTGCTAACCGTTACTACCTGCGAAAACTAAACTTGGATGGGTCAAACTACACACTGATTAAACAGGTGAGGCTGACCTTTGTTCTCAAAGACCTATTGACATCAAAATTTAGTCCATCTATATTAACTAGGTCCATCTGCTGTATTTGCTAATATACAAAACATTAAGATGATATATGCATCTATAATTAACAGGAATGGGCCAAAAATATTGAGTTGTCTTGCATTACACAGATTTTTATCCAGTCCTGTGGTCTCTAGAACCAACAACATGATGTAACCAAAGCCTATTGGCTGGTTAAAAAAAGGGGCGGGTTCTCTCAATATATGTCCCGCACCAGCTTTTTCAAAAGTATGCACGTCAACACAGGACACTGTTCTTAAGTCTATATGGGGATTGCTGTATGTAGTTTGCAGAACTGTAACTATTTATAATTGATGATTTTATGTGTGTGTGTATATAACAGGGGCTTAATAACGCAGTGGCTCTGGACTATCATTATGCCGAGCAGATGATCTACTGGACGGATGTGACCACACAGGGCAGCATGATTCGCCGCATGCATATCAACGGCAGTAACGTTCAGGTCTGCGTCATAGAGTTCGCATTTCCTGCAACAGTTTAAAAATTGTTTTAAAATGTCCTGCTGCATAGATCCTCATCCCCTTTTTCTGATTGGCTGCTGGGTATGTGTGCTACTCTTTGATTGGCTGTTGGACAGGTGCTGCACAGAACTTCTCTGAGTAACCCTGACGGTCTGGCCGTGGATTGGGTCGGAAGGAACCTGTACTGGTGTGATAAGGGCAGGGACACGATCGAGGTGTCCAAGCTGAATGGCGCTTACAGAAGCGTGCTGGTCAACAGCGGCCTGCGGGAGCCCAGAGCTGTGGCCGTGGATGTGAGGAACGGGTGAGTCTAATGTTAAACTAACTGATCTGTTAACTTTTGTTTACCGCGTGTGATCAATCTGGGTTCGAGTTCGGATTTTGTCTCATTTGAGTTCTTCGTAATTTCCAGATATCTGTACTGGTCAGACTGGGGCGATGTGCCGCATATTGGGCGTATTGGCATGGATGGCACAGACCGTCAAATCATTATTCAGGATAAGATCACGTGGCCAAACGGCCTGACGTTGGATTTCATTAACGACCGCATTTACTGGGCAGATGCCCGAGAAGACTACATCGCTTTCGCCAGCCTCGATGGATCCAGCAGGCACATTGGTGAGTGCAGACATGCACATACCACACAGATGTTTACAGCGGTGATGTGTCTCCTGGTAGTTTAGGGAAATGCATCACAATAGGGGATACAGCCTCCACATCAACAGGAAATGACATCATAGGTGCTCCGTATGACAACATTACAGTCGATCTGTTGTTTTAATTACAATAACGTACGATAATATTAAAACCTCTGCTTCTATAGCAGCTAAGAACTTGTGTCTCAGATCAAAAACAGCAGCGTATTTTACTGTGACATTTACAGTCGCTTATGTTAATGCACAGGTTTCATCAATTTATACAAGAAAAAAAAAATATCTGTAATCATTGAAATGGTCTAATTTCTGATGCTGATACTGATGTCAAGAAAGCAATTTGGCACTATATACTATAATAACAAATAAATATTGCATACTATTCACACTGTGTAGAAGAAAGGGAACCAGTCTGCCTAAATAAGCCTTTTTCCCCATAGTGCTGAATCATGACATCCCTCACATCTTTGCCATGACCCTGTTTGAGGAATACATCTACTGGACCGACTGGGAGACCAAGTCCATCAACAGAGCTCACAAAACCCTGGGCACCAACAAGACCTTGCTGATCAGCACCCTGCACAGACCCATGGACATCCACATCTTTCATCCATCCAGACAACCTGAGGGTAAGAGGATAAACACATGCTGTAGCATGTTTGTAGCATTTAGGGGACGTTTCTAAACTTTCTTCAATGTTCCTGTGACCGCAGTGTCAGATCACCCATGTCAGGTGGATAACGGAGGCTGCAGTAACCTGTGTCTGCTCTCACCTGGAGGAGGATACAAGTGTGCCTGTCCCACCAACTTCTACCTGGCTGCTGATGGAAAACAGTGCCTGTCCAACTGTACTGCCAGCCAGGTGTGTATACACTCGTGAGTTCATGTGTGTTCAGGGGCCGTGTCGTCTTGCACACCGTTTCTCAACCAGAGAGCTGGGGCCCACTGATAGGCCTTGACAAACTTCCAAGCGAGCCTCAAGATAATTTAAAATGATTAAAAATAATACAAAATAAGCATTTAAATAAGCTAAAATAGAAGATGGAGATGTTTGTTAATGTTTTGTTGTATGCATTATGCATTTCGCAAAAGCTACATGTTTTCGATGGGAATCGAACCCACAACCTTTGCGCCACTAACGCAGTGCTCTACCAGACAATGGTGGGGCTTTAAAGAAAAAAGCTTGAGATCCACTGATCTAGTAGATGACCTAGACTTATTCTTGACTGATTTTGTGAGAGTCATCCTAACCCGCTCGGTTTTCCTCTCTCTCTTTCTCTTACTGTAGTTTGTCTGTAAGAATGATAAGTGTATTCCCTTCTGGTGGAAGTGTGATACAGAGGATGACTGTGGAGATCGCTCAGATGAACCGGCTGATTGTCGTAAGTATCAGAGCTTTTGAGAAGATGCACCACAAGCGCTTTTGAATGGAGTTGCTCAGGTTCCATTTTCTTGACTTTCAGCCGAGTTTAAATGCAGACCTGGCCAGTTCCAGTGCGGCACGGGTCTCTGTACAAACCCGGCTTACATCTGTGATGGAGACAACGACTGCCAGGACAACTCCGATGAAGCCAACTGCGGTAATGATGTCTATCCAAACTTCTTTTATATAGTCATTTCATTACTGTGTCATGTCCACAAATAACTGACACAAATTTTCACCATGATTTCTTTACTGACTCTGTTGATTTCTGCCTTTTATGTTATTGTTGACACTCTCAAAACTTCTTCAAAATATATCACACTGAATATTAAGCTAAATTATCTAAAGTAAAACATACAATTAGTGAAAATATGAACAAATATGAAAACACTGAAAAAAAGCAATATATCAACAGCAATATTTTAAAAATGAATCTCAAAGACCTGATTATTTTATGAAATACTGATTATATTTAATGAACGTTTTCTTTTAACAACAAAATAAATGAACTCCAATGATTTTCTTCTTCAGACATCCATGTTTGCTTGCCCAGTCAGTTTAAGTGCTCTCACCCCAGTCGCTGTATCCCTGCGATCTTGCGGTGTAACGGTCAGAACAACTGCGGTCAGGGTGAAGATGAGAAGGACTGTCGTGAGTATCTGCCTTTGCTTAAATCTGTGAATGTTCTGCTCTTGACTCTAATGAATGGTCAGGACTGTTTTTCTGTGATCTGATTGGCTGTTGGTGTGTTGCAGCTGAGGTGACCTGTGCTCCTAACCAGTTCCAGTGTGCCATCACTAAACGCTGCATACCGCGCGTCTGGGTGTGTGATAGAGACTACGACTGCGTCGACGGTTCAGACGAACCAGCCAACTGCAGTAAGAACCTTCATGAACATCTTTTCACAACTTGGTCCATTTTCTGGGTTCATTTTCTCAAATTCTGGTTTGTGAGCCATAAATTAGTCTGACCTATTACAGCGTGTAGTTAAAATACACATTCTAATCTATTAATGTTACAAAAAAACAATTAAAAAAAGACCAAAATTCTGTTACATATAAAAAATATATAGTATCAGTTATTTGTTGCCTCATTTGAAGTACTTAAACAACAATAATAGTAAATGAAATCATTTAGAAACCAGAATTGTTAAACAGAATTTGAATTTGAATTAATTAAAGCGTTTATTAATGAGAATACTGTATCTGTGTGTATTGTGCCAGTCTGTGTTTAAATGGATGGTGTGGCTGTGTATACGTGTCTGTTTAAACTCTTGCTGTCACCACAGCTCAGATGAAGTGTGGCGTGGACGAGTTTCGCTGTAAGGACTCGGGCCGCTGCATCCCCTCTCGCTGGACATGTGATGGAGAGGACGACTGCGGCGACGCCTCAGATGAGCCCAAAGAGGAGTGCGGTATGACCGCCTGGACCCTTGTTCTCTTTATTTAGATTTCAGATTTCGGCTTTTTGTGAAGCGTGTGATTGAGTTCCTCTTTATTTCCCCTGTAGACGAGAGAACATGCGAGCCGTACCAGTTCCGCTGTAAGAACAACCGCTGTGTCCCTGGACGCTGGCAGTGTGACTATGATAACGACTGTGGAGATAATTCTGATGAGGAGAAGTGTGGTACGTACCTTTACGTTGATGCTGTGGCCAATCGACGGACTGAATCCGGTGGTTTATGATTATTTGTGATCATGTGTCTGTGAAAGGCATTGTGGGTAATTGCATTGTCCTATGTCATGGTTCACTCACATTGCTCACTGCTGCATCTCACTTCATGTTGTCTTTATTCTTCATTTCACACTGACCCATTGGCCGGGCTCAGAGGTAGGTGTCTCCTCCCCCCAAACCACCTATCCCAGCCTCCCCTGCTCTCTCCTCTCTTTTCATCCTCCTCACTCTGTGTTTACTTTCGAGCTTGCAACACAAGTGGCCAGTTGCAGCTTCTGCCCCCTAGTGGTGAAATGGTGGCGTTCATATAGATTCCTTTCCTGTTGAATAGGCTGTTAGTTGTAAACAACAAAACCACAATGATTTTAGATCTTGAATAAAATTTTATTTGGTTTTGTTGTTTCCAAGTCAAACGTGTCTGTAATGGTTTGGTACAGATTACTATAGTTTACTGTCATGCAAAATCTAGAAATACCAGACTAGGTCAGGAAAAATTATAAAATACAATATTTTGTAATTAAAAAAAAAATATTTTAAAATATTTCCTTGGCTAAAAATTGCTCGCTATAAACTTATTTCCTTGTTTCGTAATCACAGATGGCTGGAAAAGTCATTTTAAGTTTTGATTATTTGTTTTTTTATTTATTTGTTATTGTTATGAGTTTTTGATTATTAGGTGTCAGGAACATAAAGAACGTTTATTTTCTCACTCTCAAAACTGACCTTTAACCCTTTGTCTTCTAATGTAACCCTTTGTTTCCTTTTATGAATTTACTTAGTCATTGTAGCAATCGTTAATGTGCTCTACTGTATGTAATTCCCGTTATGCCTCTCTCTCTCGCTCAGTGCCGCGTCAGTGCTCAGAGAGTGAGTTCGCCTGCACTAATGGACGTTGTATTGCTGGAAGGTGGAAGTGTGATGGAGATCATGACTGTTCAGATGGATCTGATGAGGTACTGCAGTTGGAGTCTGCAGTTGCAGTTGGAACTGCTCCATCTCTTATGCATACAGCCATAATAGTCACAGTTTAATGAAAGCTTAAAGGAACGCCCATGATGTTAAACCCAGTTCATTTTTATATTTAGGCAAACACAAATGGAGAACTTGTGCAGAACATTTGCTCCTCCATTTTCCATAGAAGAAAAGTAGATGGCGATTAATTTAATTTTAGCCCTGTTTTTTTTTCAATGCTATCGTATGATTACAGAACACTTGGAATGTGACACGCACATCATATGTGGAACCTTATGCAGTTTAAATCATTCACTTTGGTACAGCTCAGATATTGTGTTTAGCATATGCACACTACTGTATGATCAACTGTGTGTGTGTCTGTGTCTCTTAGCATGGCTGTGATTTGAAGTGTGATGAGGATCAGTTCCAGTGTAAGAACGGTCACTGCATCCCGCTGCGCTGGCGCTGTGATGCTGATGCGGACTGCATTGATGGCAGCGATGAGGAACTGTGTGACGTTTCTGGTAAGTTTGCGTGTTCGTGTTCGTTTGTTTTTTAAAATACCTCTGTCATGTCCAACTTTACATATACGGAAACGGAAACACATACTGCACACTTTGCCTTGAATACTTGCAATAGAAAACGCGATGGTAAAAGAAATCTCACCTTCCCTCTCTTCTTCTCTTTCTCTCACCTCTAGTGGCGCGACACTGCCCCCATGATGAGTTTCAGTGTAATAACACTCTGTGTAAGCCTCTGTCCTGGAAGTGTGATGGAGAAGATGACTGTGGAGATAACTCAGACGAGAACCCTGAAGAGTGCAGTAAGAACACACACTTACTTCTCAGTGTGCTAGATGTGTTATGCGGGAACCCCTAAAGGTCCTCAGTGGTATAAACTGCAGTTGGGCCTTGGGA
Source organism: Botia almorhae (assembly GCA_036877575.1). Taxonomy (NCBI): domain Eukaryota; kingdom Metazoa; phylum Chordata; class Actinopteri; order Cypriniformes; family Botiidae; genus Botia; species Botia almorhae. The sequence goes on along the minus strand of JAZGTJ010000094.1, from coordinate 21,456 downwards.
ACAGGACACTTGTCCTGGGCCTCAAGACCTTTAGCAGTGGCCTTGACTAGGGATGGCTGTGTGTTGAATACATGTAACATGTTTGTATCTTCCTTCTTGTATTCCAGGAAACTTTCAGTGCCCGCCCACCAGAACGCTCCGTTGTCAAAATAACCGTGTGTGTCTCTGGAGTGGGAAGCGCTGTGATGGCGTGGACAACTGCGGTGATAATTCAGACGAGGCCGACTGCGGTAAATCTTCTGCTCTGACCAGCTTCAGTGATTGTTTTTATACCTCACCTTGAGCAGTTGTATGACTTTCATAACATCTTCAAACAGGAGATCACACGTCCACATGCGATAAAGACCAGTTCCAGTGCAGCAATGGCAAATGCGTCAGCTCCAACCTCCGTTGCAACTTCTTCAACGACTGTGAGGACTACGGCTCGGATGAGATCGGCTGCAAGACAGGTGACATACTGGAATTTAAAATTGCAAGCCTGAGAAAGACACTAAAGCTACAATCCGTAACCATCTTTGGTTAAAAATGTGGCTTTAACAAAATCTATAAATGTAATAATAAAAGACCTATTTCTATAATAAATGTAGATTCATATTTTATTCATGTTTTGTTTTTCTAAAGTAATTGTTTGCTTGTTTTTAATTTGACATTGTATCTGTGTAACTGGTCTTCTCTGTGTACTGTGTGCACTGACGTCATGTGTTTGTGTGTGTAGACACCATGCTGAACGACTGCAAGAGTAATAAGTCTCTCTGTGGAGACGGTGATGAAGCTCACTGTGTGGTCAATGGCACGGACACGTTCTGCTCCTGTAAGCCAGGCTTCCAGAGCGTAGGGCACAACACCTGTGAAGGTACAACACACACTGACTGCCATCTGCCATCCTTAACTAGATCTAAAGAGAGCCTTCTTTTTTAAGAGGTTGTTATTGTGCATAATAAAGTTTAATTACTGTTAGTACATGGCACTTGCAACGCTAAGGTCATCGGTTCGATTCCTAGGGAATGCACATGCTGTTATTACATTTAACTTATATGCACTGTAAGGTACTTTACATAATGCTTAATGTACAATGAATGTCATGTTCTCATTTCAGATAAGAATGAATGCAAGCAGTTTGGCGTTTGTTCTCATATCTGTAACAACACCAAGGGCTCTTACAAGTGCAGTTGCCACAAATACTTCACCAAGATTAACCACACGTGCAAAGCTGACAGTACGTGCCGTTTTTACTCTTTAATCACAGTTCTCAGGCTGGACTGTGTATATATATGGACCCTCATCCATATATGATTTTGTTCTGACTTCATTTTCATGTCCATCTGCAGGTCTAAACATTAACAAGCAGGTGCTTTACATCGCGGATGACAATGAGATCCGCAGTCTGAACCCTGGAATGTCGAACTGGCTTTACGAGCAGACCTTCCAGGGCGATGCCAACGTACGCATTGACGCCATGGATCTGCATGTCAAGACCAATCGCATTTTCTGGACCAACTGGCACACCTCCAACATCTCCTGCTTCCAGCTGCCCTCTCCATCTTCATCGTCAGGTCCCACCTCAAACTCGCACCGCAACAAAAGGCAAAGCGAGGGAGGAGTCTCCAACCTGGACGTGAGTTACGAACTTTATTTCAAGCGAGCCGTTAATACAGTTTGAGTTATTATAGTTTATAATAACTATATTATCGTTTATATAGTTATTATATAGTTATTATAGTTTATAATAACTGTAATATAATAAGTTAGTATATATTATAGTATATGCAGTTAATATAGTTTTTAATATTGAATTGAGTGTGTTCATATTGAATTAACTTTAATTGTTAAATGTTTAGTTTTCATGTCCATTTTAGTAAATATTTATGTATAATATATCTTATTATGTGCTCTTGTCATTTTATATGAAATATTGCTATATAAGATTCATTTTATTTCAGTTTAAGTTCAGTTTTTAGTTTTTTTAGTTAGTAATTTTAGTACCTTAGCTGAAATTTATTTCAGTTTATTGCTATGGCACCATTTCTATTAATTAGTGTAATTTTTAAAATAATATTTATGGCGTAATTTATTCGATTTCAGAATGTCTTAATAGTTTTAGTAAACTATAATCACCTTAAAGCAAGCGACATTAAACTTGAACACTGAACATTTTGTGACTCCTTTAAATTTTCCATGTGGCCTCTGTAGATCCCGGGTTTGAAGATGCCACGTGGAATCGCTGTGGACTGGGTGGCTGGTAACCTCTACTGGACTGATTCTGGTCGTGATGTCATCGAGGTGGCTCAGATTTCAGGCCAGCACAGGAAGACACTCATCTCTGGCATGATCGACGAGCCTTACGCTATAGTAGTGGATCCACAGAGAGGGTACGAGACATTTTGACGTTTCTTTCATAAGGTGCAAGAAACGCTGTTGAAAATTGAAAGCAACACCCAAACAAACAATTTTATGTGTGTGTTGAAAAAAAACCTACTGTGTTTACACAAAGTACTGGCTGGGCAAATAGGAGAAAAAGACAAAGAGTGGTGCAGTAGGGGGTGGGGCTTATGCACCAGCTGTTAGTCATTGTCTGTGTTGCATAGCGTGAACGTTATTTTAATGATGAAGTATTAAAGGTAGGGGTGTGTTTGTTTGGGTGTTAAAATATCCACAGCGTTTCTCAGAAATCTCTTAGTGTACCTTCAGCTGAAATCTACAGTAACTTCAGATTGATGTACTTATGTTTTGGTATCTTACCTAGATCTGTAGTGTGGATTTTCTTTCTTGTTTTGCTAAAAGTAGTTGTTTTACATCACAGAACAATGTACTGGACCGACTGGGGAAATCACCCAAAGATTGAGACCGCATCCATGGACGGAACCCTCAGACAAACTCTGGTGCATGAGAACATCCAGTGGCCTACAGGTCTGAGCAGTCCTACACTGCCTCTTACCATTTAAACTCTAGTGGTCTTCTAACTACATAGGATTCTTTTTGGTTTATTGTATTAAAATGATGTGTTAATGGATGTGTCTGGTCTGATGCAGGTCTGGCAGTGGACTACTTCAATGAACGTCTGTACTGGGCAGATGTTAAGCTGTCTGTGATCGGCAGTGTGCGTCTGGACGGATCAGACCCGGTTGTGGCCGTTTCCAACATCAAAAACAGTTCAGTGACTTCTAGTGAAAAACACAAGGCTTCAAAATGATGATACAAGCTGCACATACACGCTGCCCTGTTTAGATTCAGATCTAAGGTTTAAACACTTCCAGTGATGTGTATAGTGATAACAGGTGGTGTTAAATCACTCCCTCTTTGTTGTCCTACAGATCTTCTCCACCCCTTCAGCATTGATATATTTGAGGATTACATTTATGGAGTCACCTACACCAATAACTTGGTGTTCAGAGTTAACAAGTTTGGCAAAGGTCCCGCGGAGAACCTGACGACGGGCATCAACCACGCCACAGACATCGTTCTCTACCATCGCTACAAACAGCCTGAGAGTGAGTGCGTTTGTGTATGTGTGTGCTTGTTTTTCTACCACTGTAGGGACCGCATGTCCCCACAAGGATGGTAAAAGTCACACACACCTACATTGTTGGGACAAGCCAGCGGTCCCCACGAGGGAAACTGATTTTGAAACATACTAAATGATGCTTTTTTTAAATGTAAAAAAGCAGAAAGATTTCTGTGAGGGTTAGGGGATAAAATATACATATGTTTGTACAGTATAAAAGTCATGTCTATGGAAAGTCCCCATAAGGTTCGCATTTAAATAGAAATAAATTACAGTATGTGTGTGTGTGTTGTTGTGTGTGTGTGTGTTGTTGTGTGTGTGTGTGTTGTTGTGTGTGTGTGTGTGTGTGTGTGTTGTTGTGTGTGTGTGTGTGTGTTGTTGTGTGTGTGTGCGCGCAAAGGGTGTGGTTTGGACGTCATTTTGTGAGGTAAATATAAGAGCATATCTTTCTGTAGTCTAATCTGTGTGTGTTTTTTACAGTGACTAACCCATGTGACAGGAAGAAGTGTGAGTGGTTGTGTCTGCTTAGTCCCAGCGGTCCGGTCTGCATCTGCCCTAATGATCACATCCCTGACAACGGCACCTGTGTGGAGGTGCCGCCTGCGACCCAGTCCCCCTTCAGTAAGACCCTGCTGTTTCTACATCATTAGCCATTCAAAGTGAAGTCAAAGTGAAGTCAAAGTGAAGTCAAAGTGAAGTCAAAGTGAAGTCAAAGTGAAGTCAAAGTGAAGTCAAAGTGAAGTCAGTCAAACTGAAGTGGTGAATTCATACTGCACCACAATGTACATAAAACAGTGTTAATAATAACATTATGAAACTATAAACTATTACAAATATGAGTTCAGTCTAAAAAATAAAAATATTTGTGTTTTTTAATATGTTGAATGTGAGAATACATTGTTGAGATTTTGTGAGCTTGTATTTGATACAGTGTGCACGTATGCAAAACACTTCTCAACTTCATAATCATTCAAGAAAACCTCATTTTTCATCCTCACTGTCATCATTACTGTGTTTCTGTAGCTCCTACCTGCAACATACAGTGTCAGAATGGAGGCACCTGTGAGCTGAACTCCTGGAACCAGCCCAAGTGTCGCTGCCCTACCAGTTACAGTGGAGAGCGCTGTGAGATCAACCAGTGCAGAGATTACTGTCAGAACGGAGGAACCTGCTCACCATCACACCGCACAGGTACACAGACACACAGACCAGCTGCTCCCATGTCCTATATATGACGTAATATATATAATATCTACATATATTACTCAAACCATTTTGCTTTGGCTTAAAAACTATGAGTTCACCCCTGTAGTTCCAATCTCATGGATCTTTGGTCCAGACCAAACCAGAAAAAAATCTATCTTAGACCTGGTTCACTTAGTGTTCACACTGTCATTTTTATCGCTAAACCTAAAGGTTCTGAACCTAAAGACATAAATATAAAGTCACAATCTGATTGGTCAGGTTTTATAATAAAGCCTTCCGAACATCTGAAACAGTGCGTTGTGCTGGGATAAACGTGCTCATTGCATGCATGCATGCAGATGGTGGTATTTTTACATGCCAAGAACTCGCAAAGAGCTTATAAAATGTTTAAAGGAGTCAAAAACATTGTCCACTTGTTAGGTGGACACCAAGTTTTGAATAACAGCAGTCACACCAGATTTTGTTTTAATCCAACCAAACATGCCAAGTGTGAACACACCCTATAATGCCTGTGGATTTCCTCTCTGAATTTTAGCCAGATCTTTACACGTGTCTTGGTAACAGTACAGTAAGCCATGCAATCTGTCTCTTATCTCTCCTCAGGCGCTCCTACCTGTCGTTGTCAGACTGGTTTCACCGGGCCCAGGTGTGAACGGCACACCTGTCAGAATTACTGCCAGAACGGCGGCAGCTGCTTCGTCAGCCAGGGCAACCAGCCCACCTGTCGTTGTCCGGAGAGTTTCCTGGGCGACCAGTGCCAGTATAGTGAGTCTGACTCATCATAAACATGACTTGAACGTACCGCTAGGTGTGATGCTAACACGTTGTCTTTGTGTTTCACAGGTGAATGTAAGGACTTCTGTAAGAATGACGGTGTGTGTATGCAGATGAGTAACGGCACTAAACTTTGCCGTTGTTCCAACACACACTTCGGTCCGCAGTGCGAGCTGAACATGTGTGTGTACTGCGGCGAGGGCATATGCGAACCTCTGCGCAATGGAGGAGTAACATGCCGGTACGTAGCAGCACGTTTGAGTGTTATTGAATATGCATTCCTAGATATTGGTGCAGCTTTGATAGGCAGCAGTGTGGATGCTTGTGTTTTATTCCAGAGGATTTGTAGTTATTTTTGTTCTTCTCTCTGCAGTTGCGCTGATAACACACAGCGGCCATCGTGCTACACCTGCGAGGACTTCTGTCCCGAGGGCCAGTGCTCTGTGGATCCCGTTACTCAGCTGCCACAATGCAGGTAAAAATACACGTTCTCTGTAACAACTGTACAAAAGTGAAGGTTCTAGATTTAATTTTAAAGATCGTCCGTGTTGATGTCTGCTTGAACCGGAAGTTCCAGCTGACTTCAGTGTTCTGACGTCATTCAAAGAGAACGGAAAAATTGAGGGTGTGGCTTGTTTTTTCCACCGAGTACTGATTGGCTATAGAAAAGTAGGTGTTTTAAAGCTTGCAGCAGACTGATTGTTGGTGGGAGTGGTTAACGGCTTTGGCACCGCCCAAGCCTTTAGACTGATGTCATCAGAGCTCTGCCATTTCAGAGGGGAAATGATAAAGAATGCACAGATATATCAGTTAAAATAAGAAATGCAATATTCCATAAAAACAAGAATTGCATGTTTTGATTTTATGGTGACTTCAAAGTATGTTCTGTTATGTAGATGTCATGCAGGCCGGGAAGGCTTTCGCTGCAAGAGTATTGTCACCCCGTCTCAGAACTCAAACTCTGGAAGTAAGTGCCTTCTTTGTCTTCTTTGTCTCTTTCTCTCACTCACTCATCTGCATCTTAAATAATCTATGTCTCTTCTATAACCCATAGATACTTCATCTGTGGTGATTCCAGTGCTGTTGCTGCTCTTACTAGCACTGTTAGTGGTTGGCGCCATCTTGTGGTATAAGAAGAGAATGCGTGGGTAAGTACATGAATTTGTACTGAGTAACTCAAAGACTCTTCCTGGCTCAGATGCATTACTCTAGATTGACCTATTTAGAGCATTGATCAATGCCCCTTTCATTTCCTTCATTTTTCTTAAAACAGTGGGGGTCTTCAACCTTTTCCAGACCAAAGACCCCTTGGTGGATATATGCTGGAATATTGTATTTGTGTTTACATACTATAGCATATTTGGGTGCTTACAATGCAACTCATAATAATAATAATAAGTAATAATCACAATTACATTTTAATGGTGGAAGGAAAATGAAATGAAACCTAAACGTTGAAAAGTTAAAGGAACATTTTACTCACTTTCCCACCCCCAGACAAAAATGGGATCAATTGACTGTTTTTCTTTGATACCAACGAAGAACTAGAATGTCTACTCATAGTAGTGGAGGAGAGATTCCCTGCAGTACCACTCAGACCCCCTAGGGGCCTCGGACCCCTGTTGAAGACCCCTGCCTTAGAACTACTTCACACCCACCTTTTATTTCTCTCTCTCGTACTCTCTCTCTGGGTGGTAAAACTGCATCTTTCTGTCTCTCAGGTCTTTGAGGCAGGGCAAGCCCAGCTCCAGATGTTCGCGGTAACTGTCTCTTTAACAGCAGGGTCCCATTCCAGTCCATCATCTCCTCCCTCTCCCATTATCATTCTCTACCCCTATCTCGCTCTCTCTCCTGCCTGATCCTGTGCTGTTGCTGCTGTGGTTTATACCAGTTTCAACACAGGGATCTATTGACCGACAGCTAAAATAGATCAACCGGTTGGTGCAAGACGCAGCGCTGGGCTGTGTTCTGTTCCTCTCACTCCTCTCCTCCTCCTCCACGCGCCATCTCGTAGACGTGTGCCCGTTTCTATGCGTCTGTCCGTGAGAGCAGTGTCACTGTGCTTTGAAGTGTTTGGCACCAGTGGACCATGTCTTGTGGATATCCAGCTTTCTCTAAGACCCTGCAGAGTTTCTCACTCTGGCTGGCAGGTCTCCACCTGAAAGCAAATGGATGGTTCCCCAAAGTGTCATGGCTCCTTGTTTACATGTGTGTGTACTGTATATATACGGCAGGAGGGACCCTGGTGGATGTTAGTTGTGTCTCTGTGTTTGTGACTTGCTTGAAGATGCCTGTGCCATGGCTCAGCCTGCAGAGATGTGTTGTAAGGAGACTCAGATGAAGATGACTTAACATCTCACTGGTGTTTGTTTGTGTTCGTAGTGCGAAGGGATTCCAGCACCAGAGGATGACCAACGGAGCTATGAACGTCGAGATCGGCAACCCGGCCTACAAGATTTACGAAGGAGAGCCTGATGATGACGCAGGGGAGCTGCTAGACTCCGAATTCACTCTAGATCCTGATAAGGTGACACCCTGAAATTGCTTTCAGAGCCTGTTTACACCCAGTAGTAAATACAGTGCAGTGCAAAGTAACATTTTATGTCCAATGCAAGTTCATCAACAGCATATGTTTGTGAGCAAATATTGTGGTTACTGTAGGTCACTTAATGAACACAGTGGAAGTACACAGCCAGGTTGTAATCAAAAATGATGTAGAGTATTATCTAATTTTGTCATTGTCCCCCACAGCCCACAAACTTCACCAACCCTGTATACGCCACACTATACATGGGCGCCCATAACAGCCGCAACTCTCTGGCCAGCACAGATGAGAAGAAGGAGCTGCTGTCTGCAGGGGACGAGGACATGAGCGACCCGCTGGCATAGAGCCGTCGGAGGCCACGCCCACAAGCAGACCCTTTTGCCTTTACACATCAGAGGAGAAGCAACATGAGAGCAGGAACACTGTACAAAATGTAAAAAAGAAAAAGAAACGAAAAAAATGAAGGACAATTTTTGTATGTGATTGCAGTATTATATTTTATTCTTCGAGAAATCCTGGTCAACAATGAAAAGCATTTTCTACACATATATTTTCTTTCTTTTCTTGAGAAGTTACTTCAAACTTTTGCTTAGTGTCTCACACCTCCCCCAGTTTAGCCACTACCTCTGTGCTCCACCAGTTGCCGACAACAATTTGGGAAATTTTCTTTTTTTCAATTTGGTTTTAAGTTTATTTTTGTATGAATTGTATAGAGATCAATGATGTTTTTTTTTGGGAAAAGCAAAATTGCCAAGTGTTTGTTGTAATAAGGGAGGGAGGGACATGGCAGCCTGAATGACGCGGATGCTGATTCAGCCTGTGTGTTATTCAATCCGGCTGAGAAATAACATGCCACAGGAGGTGTGTGTGTGTGTGTGACGCGCAAGATGAGTCAGCATCGCTTTTATTTCTATAATCTCAGAGAACAACGCTTACAATGATTGTCTTACGCCTTGCACAGATTGATTTTATATATATTTACGTATATAATTAACAAAGTGTCTTGACGAATATACCCAGGAATACACGCGGACACCCGTACGAATAGCAGTATATAAATGTCTTTGTTTTAGCTTTCGTTGTTTTTAATGGACGAAAAGATGCAAAAAGCGACACCATGATGTCATCAGTGAATTGACCACGATCGAGCGAACGAGTGAGTGATTTGAAGCGGATGGTAAACATGAGAGAACATTCCAGAACTGTTTCCAGGGTGCGTATCAGTGGCCTTGGTGTGTATGTACGCAGTCGCGTGTCGACGGGCGATGCGTCTGAAGGATTGAGGATGCTGTCGGTGTGGGATCGATTGAAATAGAACAGGCTTCATGTGACTCCTTGTCTTCCAGAAGGCTGCAAAGTCTGCTCTGGTGTGGCTTCAAAAGATCTGTTCCATGCCACTTCTGTGGGAGCCGTACGTCACTTTTAGTTCGAGTAGTTTTGTGTCTTATGGACTTTTTATGCTAAAAGTAAGTGCTTACCTGTGAGGCTCACCTGGATCCAGTAATAAACTCACTGCCTTGCTGCTATTATTTTCATTCTCATCTGCCTGACCTTTAGAGAGACTCAGCTGAGCTTCCACCGCTTCTAATGGAGGTAACCTACCATAGATTGGTGTGCCATAGGCTAATGCATGGATCCAACAACACACAAGTGATACGTGTTAACAGTATTCATCCGAGCATCTGGATTTAACGTTAATTGTCTGCTCTGTTTACGATCAAATGTAATTTAGCTCGGCCAATTGTATGTTTGTTTTTTGTTTGCTTTCGTTCTATGCCGTCACAGATGAATAGTTTCACACAACCCTACAACCGTCTCTGTAGTTTTGTTGGTTAATTTTGTTTTTATTATTTTTTATATACAAAATAATTAAACTGCTTTTTATAGTAGAAATGCATGGTGGCTCAGCCTTTCTTTTGGAGAGACAGAGTGATGTTTGTTTTTCATTTTCAGCTGGAGAACGTCATGAATCAGAAAATAACATACATTACGAAATAAAATGTGTACAGAAAAACGCAAGTGGTTTCTGGGTTGGTGCTCTGCTCTAGCTTGGAAATTGGTACGAGTGGTCAGTTTAAAAAGCTTCACCAGCAGTGGTTTGTTTTCCCAACAGCCAAAGTCTTTGGCTGATAAGAGTTCTGTTGACATGCTCGAGTCACAATATCAGGAGAAACTTAATTACTGAAGCCTGTACAAATATTTACCTCTAAAAATGTTCTGACCAAGACCAAGAGTTGAGTTGCAAATATTACTTTATTTTTCAATGTCATGTTTACAAATTCACTTCCACTTTAGAAGAAGATCCAGGAAATGGCTGCATTCATTGGTCCATATCAACCAAATAACCTACGCTTTGGTACATTCATTTTCAGTTGTGCTTTTCCTCCCAAATGACTTCATTTAGTATATGCTGGGATTCCGAGACATTACAAGAACAATATGAACTGTTATCGTTAGTGTTGCCTTTGTTTTTGATCACTTCTTAAGTTACAGTACAGTGTCATATCGTAATGATCTTTCCCTTTAACAGACACTTGAGGCTTAATTCACTGTTTGGACAATCACAAAACTGTTTTTTAATAATAGTGCAATGAGAATAACTGTTTGAATAGGGCCATGGAAACACTGCAACAATATAACGAACAGATACTGGCTTCTGCAAATCATAAAGGTGGATGTCTTTCATTTCTATACTGTCTTGGGCAGCTGGTTTAGGATTACCAATTTTAGTGTGTTTAAAAAAATGTATTCCTTAAAATTGCAATTCATTTAGTCTCGGAATTGAAATGCCTTTATATACACAAAAAACGCAGTATTTCTGCAGTGTGGAAGAATGGACCAGAAGACTCTTAAACAATAATATGTACAGTATAATTTTGTTACATGCATGTAAAATGCTAGCAGTTTAAGTTATAGTCCATTTAAAGACCCCATTTAATCTTCTGGTAAGATTTTCTTCCCGTGTTGATTTATTGTTTATACAAACAGTAAAATTTGGCAGAAAACCATATCAAAGGGGCGGGACATACTCATTCTAGAGAGCATCTGACTGCGCAGTAATCTGTGTAGTGCCAAATGAGTCATCATTAATATCTTTGACTCTTTACAATATATATGTCAAATGCATATATCACTAAAACTCCATTTTGTCCAATTACAGGAGAATTGACATACAGCTCAAAAGCTAAATGGACTAAAACAATACAATGAATTGTGATGTCATGAGGTCTTCAAAGGGCTGGATGAGGACAGAGGCACCAATACGATACAAGGCACATGGTCAGTTAAACGGAGCAATTCAGGCCCGTTCGTTAAAGCTACAATGCATTTCTTGGATAATTGTGTATTATATTTACATTAAGTATTGAAATGTTACAACATAACGATTAACAAACGAAAACTTAGATATGTCAATATTGGCTATAGGAAATAATACTGACTCGACAGAAAGGCACTTTTTTGTAACCATAGTACTGGTCTAGGTTAACATACTGGGGACAGACTAACCTGCAGAAACAAAACAGGATTAACAGTATGTTGAGTTCATAGTTTATAAAGAACTGTACAAATAGGCTCTGGAGATGAAGTCAGAGTTAAAATCTGACTTTACTGCTCTACCCCGCTGTCAGAAAGTCAGAATGCTTAGATTGCACAATATAAGGAAATCCATTTGAATGGGAATAAGATCCCATTGGCAGGCTCAACATAGTCAACAGAGTGATGTTACTGCGGCCTGTGTCTTTGCCACGCAAGCACAGCCTCTCCACTTGGCATAGGGAATCTCTCTTTCCTGTGTGAACACAAGCTTGCACCGGCACTCCTCAGGATTTGCGTGTGCGAGCGTTCACGAGGACAGGGTGGTGGCCCTTAATGTCTGTGCTTTTATGACTTTGTTGAGAGAGCCTCCAGTGCAGGATCCAAAAAGGACTTCCATAAATAAATAATAACTTCCCCACCCCTTAAAAAGAGACATTGGTTTGGTTCTGCACGTCCCTCAGTCACTGTGAATTGCAGGAAGATACCATTGCAGAAGAAAGCGGGGGAGGGGAGCGGTGGGTGAGTGAGTGAGGGGTCTTTAGGGTCGCTTCCACCCATTCCGGATCACCGCGTCAGCTCGCAGGAAGGGCTGGCTTCGGAGATCTGTGAGCGGGCAAGGGAAAGAGCTAGCGTTAGATCAGGGAACGCTTGGGTTAACGGGGTCATTCTCAGATTTTGAGCTGGTTTCATAGAACTGCATGTTCTGATTGGTTACAAGATGAGCAAGAACCAATGATGTTAGACACATGTCATCATTGGTTCTCACGTCTTATGACCAATCACAACATTTTCAAGTATTTTGCATTTAATATCTCAATAACTGTTTATAGTTTAACTTTTAGGTAATATTAAGTACATGACACCCCAATGACCCTTCATAACAAGATTCGCAACAAAACAAACACCAGTAAATAAACACCATTAAACACTGTACACAAAACCCTTGAGATATTTAGACGTTTGATGTATGACACAATGTTCAGCAAGGTCTTCTACGTCTTTGAAACAGCTTGTTACTATTAGAAATAAATACCACACCATTTTATTACAGAACTACAGTAGATCAAGTGGTGTATGCTACATGTACATGTAGATCTTGCTGAACACAACACAGATTTGCATGCTTGTGATGACAATTAGCATGACGTTGTAGCCGATATCATGAACATGGCAGCCAAACAGTGCAATGCAAAGACACAGTGGACAAACAAAGCTTCACATGCAGCAGAGATTGAGAGATTTTATCCCTTTTTACCTGAATCAATACTGAAGAAAATTGCATAATATTCGTAGACAATCTGATGCTATCTGCAGACATTCTTACACTACATTAGGTGGTACTGTGGTACATTGTTTCGGTACTATTAAAGTGTTTAAAATTAAATTGTACCTCTTTAACACGTAATATCCAGTTTAACAGGGAACATTGGCTAACATTCTCTAAAAGTTCTCTCAAAGTTATGAAAAACATTCTTGCAGTAACGTTAGTTGAACTTTTTTGATCTACAAAATATCTAAAAAAATGTTTTTAAATTTTATTTATATATTTATAGGTTTTGTTATTTGAATGCTAGGAAAACATTCTTACCACCTAAAATTGTTAGCTGGGCGAATTCATTAAAAGGTCACTTTTAGCATTGCAAAAAATATTTAGCAAAGCAATATTCACATTTACATTTAAAAGCTGTACGAAATGGTACATTTGGCCACGTAAGCTTCAGCATTGTAGGACTGTACAAAATGAAGTACTGCTAAAGCAACTGGACTGATGTAAAAGGCCGACAGGAGCAAAGCGAAGTAACGCTCCATAATGCCTTTCTTACCCTCCAATTATACTGTGCTCAAATATACTCAGATTAACCCCCTGTTCTGCTGGAAAGGTAGAACAAACAGTCATGGGAAAAAGGTGAGTTAGCAGATGACAAACCAAGTAAAATATAACAAGAACTGTTACACCGGCCAAATCTCTCTGGAAAATATGACAAATGGAGATAAAAAGAAACTATGGTAAGAATATATTTACCAAGCCTTTACAGATTAACATAAAGTTAAAAATATCAAATAAGCCTGCAAGTAAAAATCTGTGAAGCAACAGTGTACAAAAAAACTGTATTGTACAAAAAAACTACTTTTTCTTAAACTCAGTAATGAATCAAGACAAACGTTTATTAAACGTTTATGTTTTCATTCCATTTGTCATTTCTTTAGGAAAGATTTGGCCATTCCCAACTTCAGAGGTGTCAGATCAGTGCACAACCACAGCTTGTTTTTCCCACAATTCCATTGTGCTTTAGGTTAGTAGAGGATTCTGGGTAACCAAAGTGAGAGAGGGTCATGCAAGTGTTGTATGCATGCACGCTGGGACAGGTAAGAGAACGGGACAACCTGCGGCATTAGGGGTAGTTTTTGGGGGGGTTTGGGGGGCTAGCAGATGGACTCATCGAAGAGGTTGGTATCGCAGAAGAAGCGCGAGCCCCGTTTGGCCGTGCGGGCAGTGAAGGGCACACTCTTCAGCACTGGGGGAGGAGGCAAGGAGGTCAGAGAGAGAACGTTATATCTGAGGTTTAGGAAGAGCAAACGATCTTAAGAGAAACAACTGACTTTGGTTCTTTTTGTTGAAACAAAAAACAATCAACACAATTGACATATTGCAGACAAACTAGTAATGATTTGATTGAAGTTCACTAGTCACAGATAAATTACAGTCACCTTTTAGATGGACAATAGATCTCATATTACCAGATGGTTCACCACAGAACCATCTAAATTTCTGAATTTAATTTCTGAAAACTTCTAAATTAATTTATTAATAATGTGAGCACAGGAAACGGGGATAAACAGTAGGAATACAGTAACACAAAATTACATTTATGTTATCTACATATACAGTACGGTGGGGTCCGAACGTTTATGACCACAAGTGAGAATTCTTCTTATTTATATTTTTCTTTGATATAGTACAAATGATTATTTTAAATGATCAATTCAACAATATCAGTAAAAATGAAGTAGTACATGAATATCAGAATGTCTGAGGGGTTGGTATGTATTCAGTTTGTGGGACTGCTTCAGTGAAAGCAACTTCATACAAAGAGTCATTTGTTTTGAAATTCTGAAATAGAATAAAATGTCAAAAGAACCTAGTTAGAATAGTTCTTATTCACAGTATTACACAATTTTTGTATAACAAAATTACTTTCAGATTTTTATGTGGTCTCAGACCCCACTGAACATGTTAACGTAAAATACATTATACTAACACTGCGTGAAAGCATTAAGCATTAATATAGATTAAATACAGATTTCTTTGTGACTGGGGTGACAGGAAAGGAGTTATATGACTAAATACTGTCAGTAATAACTGTCTTAACACCGGGCCATCTCTTATGAAACGTTTAAAAACTGAATTTGTTTTTTACCATGCTAGACTTTGTATGAAAATTCCTGTGAGCACGAGTTCTGCGATACATTCAAGAGCCATTTTCCTCACCTGTGTTATGTTATTGCTGAATCAAAAAGTCTCTCAGCAATGAGAGTGTTACCCAAAAAAGCATACAAGCACACTGCTCTTGAGGGGCACTAAGAACATTATGTGAATAATATATTACAGTTCTTTGTTACAAACATTGACTTTACGGGGGTGTTTGGGGGCTGCAGCTGGGGTATTATACTGGAAGTGACAAATTTCAGCCTCAAGGCTCCCATTTAAGGGCAAATGATTCATTAACCCCCCAATGTTCCCACAGTATCTGCAATCTGTCCATAATTTAAGACCTTCTATACAGCATTTCCACATTTTGGGAAGAGAAGCGCGTATTATGATATACAACTAAACACGTTTAAAAATCCCTGAGTTTAAAGGGATAGTTCACCCAAAACTGAAAATTCTTCCATTTTTTACTCACCCTCATGTCATTCCAAACCTGTTTGACTTTATTCTTCTGAGGAACACAAAAGAAGATATTTTGAAGTATGTTGGTAACCAAACAACATTGGCACCCACTGACTTCCATTTTACGGACACAAAACCACTTAGACATTTCTCATAATATCTTATGTGGTGGGTGAGTAAATGTTGGAAAAAATTTCTTTTTTGGGTGAACTGTCCCTTTAATTCAATTGCAGTTCTCAGTTCTAACTGATGTGCATTTGAAAAGTGTGTTGATTGAGCTGTAAGGGCCGTTGTATAACATAACACAGGGTACACTGCTGGCGTGGAGAGCTGTGGACCACCACAGTGATTCTGGACGCCTGGCTGGCGGGCCCACCTGTGATGATGTCTTCAATGGTGCCGTCTTTGCCCTCATATACAGGCCGGTGGTCTTTGGCTTGTCTTCGTCTAAGCTCTGCAATCAGCTCCTGCTGCTGGTGTCTCTTCTTCTGAGCCTGGACCTGCAGAGATGATGTTTATATTGCAGAGGATGAAAGATGTTTCACCACTAGCATTGACCACATGTGCACCAAATATCTACGTTTTAGAAATGGCAAATTACATTTCTTTGTTATAAGTTATTGTGAAATGGACAATTTAGGAGTTCAAAGAGCTCAGTTACGTCTCCTGAGCTATAAAAGATAAATTACTAAGCAATTACATTTATCTGTGGGCAACAAGCTGATGAATTAAGTATTTATATCATTAATTATTGATAAATGATTATTTTTTCATTTTTTATTTTGGTTGACATAATTTCACATTTTTCACATAATAATTTTCACATTTTTTGGTTGTGTTGTTGTACACTGGCACCTTGGGGTCATGTTCTTTGGCCTCCTGTGCTAGCAGTTTCTCTCTCATGGCTTGTTCCTGCCTCTTCCTCTGTTCGTTTTCTTCCAAAGCCTCCTGCAGAAAACAACAGAAAGTTCCGGTGGAGGGGTGAGTGCGATCTGGGCCCTCAAGCTGCATTATGCACAGGCTACGACCTCCCATCTAAACAACCTGAGAATTGTGATCTGAATACAGACAAATACACACACAGGCAGAAATCTTGGAGCTTTCTGGGGTTTCTCATGTGGGCTCATAAATCCACCGGCAGAACAATGTGAGGAAGAGGTGTGTGTATATGTGTGTGTCCGGGATAGAGGCGGTAAAGGCAAAGCCCAGTCTAAACACAGCAGCTGTCCTTAAATCTCAGCCCAGCTGCCCCTTCCTGTTATTCATCCTCTGCTAAGGTTTGCTGCCGCTCCACCCCTGAGCTCTGATGCTCCGACAGGGAAGACATTAAAACAGGGATCTTACAAATGAGACCAGCCAAAAATATCAAACGATGCCTCTCATACAAACTGCATATGACTCTTATATTATATAAATGTATTATACATAACTTGCTCATTAAATGGCAGACAAATCCATTTAACTGATTCATGGATTCACCCTTACAAGGTTTGAACCTACAATCCTTTAGTTTACAAGCCACATCTTTTACCACTACCCAGCTAACAGGGAACATTTTTAGAACATTGGCTAACGTTCTCTCAAAGTTATCAAAATTGTTCTTGTAGTAACATTAGTAGAATTTCTTAACAATATTACATATATCAAAAAGGTTATTCTTAAGTTGTTAGTGGAACGTTTTAAAAATGTTACAGAATTTAAAAAAATGTTAGAATAATGTTTTTATAACCCAGCAAAACTAATACAGCATCTAAAAACTGGACGCTTTGAACGCTCCTAGAACTTTCAATATAACAGCTGCTAGTTCGTCAATAACATTATGTTTTTCTTAATAGAAACGTTAGGAAAACATTCTTAAAACCGACGCTTGTTCTGTCCAACCAGTGCACTGTGTAAATGAATGATAGATTATGGACCGTCGTGTACCTTGTAAGCTTTAATGAACCTCACAAACACTGGAAAGAACACAGATGGGGGCGTGGTCTTTGGACTCTCTCCAAAATAAAGCACCACATTGTTGAAGGCCTCCTGGAGGTAGAAACGGATTCAATAAGATTCAGATAATCTGATTCCTTCGTAGCTGCCTGTGAATCCTTTGTTAAGAATCGAAAACACACCTCAGAAGTCTTGGCGTCTTTCTGCAGCTTGTCCAACTGGGTATCGCTGGTCTGCAGGAAGCCTTTGAGAACGGCATGATCATGAAGACTACACTCTCTCCTGACCAGCTCCATGCCCTTACCGAGCTCCTTCACATCCAACAAAACGTTCTCCAGAGAGACTGTAACCATACATTCGGTTAGAACTTTCATACTAATTCACTGAATGCACAGGAAGGAGATCTTTATGGACCAGACCTGCCGCCGCTTTATCCACAAAGTGCAGTTCATTGTAGAAGGTAGCAAGTTCAGGATATTTCTCTTTCACGACCAGAGCAATGTAGTGGAGCAGAGTCATCTTCCGGTCAGTAGACTTAGTATCTAGCAGCTGAGAGAGAACAACGTCAGATCGTTGAGCGAGAACCGTTTTATCACAACATAACACAACATCACTGAAGGTATATCTACACCAAAGCTCACCAGATCCAGACTCTGCAGTTTGAAGCCATACACAGAGCCTCTTTTGCTGCTGTTCATATAGTTTCCCAGGGCAAGAATGATCTGCGTGGAGACAGTTAACAAGAATAACATTTCAGAAGATTTGAAGCATTTACAGAAATTATACTGAGAACTGGGAGACTCTTACCTCAAGAATCTTCTTTAATTTTGGAGATGACTTCACAGACGCTGATGCGGCAATGATGGCGTTGAGTTGCTATGGATTAGAAAAAGAGTTGTCCAATCATGATTACAGTGAGGTGGGACGTTCCTGGATCAACATTTTCCTAATCTGAACCCAAAATCTCAACTCTAATGCTGGCTAATGTTCTATAAAAGTTTTCTCAACATTATCAAAAAATGTTTTTGCAGTACAGCTAGTAGAATTTTTTTAAACATCATATATCATATATATCTCGTTATTCTTAAGTAGTTAGTGGAATACTTTAATAATAATACAGAATTAAAAAAAAACTGATTAATGTTCTTGTAACCAAGAATTAATATAACATTAAAAAACTGGATGTTTTGAATGTTGCTAGAATTCAAAATAACATTTTTAACATTTTTGTTACTTAACGGAAATGTTAGGAAAACATTCTTACAACCTAAAATTGTTAGCGGGGTAAACCCCAAACCTCAAAATGTAATTGCTTAGAAATATTGTTCCAGGACCAACAAGAATTTTAGAAAAGGAACTTGCCCTGGTGGCAAATTCACCATAAGCTAATCTCCTATCTATTTTCACATACAGCTTTGCAACAAAAAAGTCACAGTAAATGGTTATGACTGAAATCCATAAATCAGCAAAATGTCCCAGCAGACTCATTTCCTGCCCACTGCGGTTGCTCACCGGGGTCAGCATGTTGACATTATCAGTGAAGTTCCCCACAAACGTGATAATACTCATTCTCTGAGTGAGGCGCTCAATCTTGCTGAAGAGCAGCATGAAACGGTCCTCCTCAGCCAGCTGGTCCAGAGGTCTCCTCTCCCGCTCGTACTGACGCAGGAGTTTGTTCTCGGCCTCAGTAGGCAGGAACCGCATGAGACACTCCACAAAATCCACAGGCAGAGCCTTTAGATCAAACCTGGAATCAAGAACATTGTGTAAGCAGTGCAAAGGTTGTGGGTTTGAGTTCCAGGAACACACACTAATAAAATATAATAACTTTAATGCACTGTAAGTTGCTTTGGATTAAAGAATCTGCCAAAAACATCAAAAGTAAATGTAAATTGTGTGCTTACGTCTGAATGGCTTTGCAGATTTCCTCTGTGGTCTTGTTAGCCTTGCGCAGAGTGATGGCCAAGTTCTTCGAGCGATTGGCATCTAGCAGCTGTACTTTGTTCATGCACTTCTGAGACACCTTGTTCTTTGAGTTTGACAGATCCACCACAGGGCCTTGAGCTTTCGTCTTGAACAGCTCCTCAAACTTCTCCAGGTCCAACTCCTATACAACATCAGAACCAGAGCACGTGTGAAGTGTGCCGTGAGACGAGCACGCTCATGCAGTATGTAGCGTGCTAACTGACAGTGTAGCGTGCATGTCACAATTACACACCTCGAGTACGCGCTCATCATCAATCTCATTGAAGACGGTGCCGTTGATCTGGTTGGGTTTCAGTGCAGTCCAGTTGAACACGGGAAGGCGAAATTTGGTCTTTATGGGTTTCTTAATGCGTATGGCTACAGAACCAATGGAACAGGAAACATCAGGATCAGCCATTTTCCTCACAAAATGATAATATATGTGTATGAATAAATCCACAGTAATTATGTTTCACCTGATAAGCCAAAGCTAAGGATAACTGAAGGTGATGATCCACACAGAGGTGGAGGGGGTGGAGGAGGAGGAATAGGGATACTCTCCACTAAAAAAAATAGAAAACAAATGAGCATTATTCTTCATAAAGTCACTGTGACTCCTAGGAACAGCTCACTGTCAATCAAAAGGGCTTGAATGAGTATTTAGCTCCAGTCCAGCTGTTTCCTCAGCAGAGCTGCTTTTTAGCTAAAGGAAACAGCATTAGTTTCCTCTTCCTGCTAAGCTTGCGATGACATACATTTAAGAGCTGTAACTCTATAAGAATGAAGTGTGCACAGCTAAGCATTGATTTTCTACGTTAATTATATTCTACATCAACTGTAATTAGTCTCTCTATTTTAGAGCTTTACAGAGTCACAGGGTGCTTGAGCTGCTGCCAGTCTGGCACCATGCCACACCCTTTCACAGAAGAAAAGCCTGGAAAAATGAGCTGCACACTGACCACCCAGCTAACAATTTTAGTTTGTACGAACGTTTCTGTAACGTTTTTTCTTAAAGTAACAAAAACGTTAAAAATGTTATTTTAAAAAGTCCAGTAACCCAGTGTTTGGACGCTGAATTAACATTATCGGCTTGGTTAGAGGAACGTTATCCAAATATTTTTTAATTTTGTAACTTTTTAAAATGTTTAACTAACAACTTGAGAGTAACATTTTTGATATATGATATATAACTTTAAAAATGTTCTACTAACATTCTACTGCCAGTGTTTGGAGAACATTCCCTGTTAGCTGGTCTTGATTCTTGAACCAGTGTAGAGGGTCAGTGGTCAAGATTATGTTTTCATGTTAAACTCTCAAAACTGAGCTATGTCATATTTGTTAGTATGCAAGTCATTTTCATCATCATTTGTCTTTCATCTTTGTTATTATTTTCTGGCTCAGTACCTTCTGAGGGGAGGGGCGGGGCAGGTGGAGGTGGGGGTGGAGGTGGTGGTGGGGGCGGAGCAACAGCTTCCACTGCAGCGGGGGAAATGACACCCAGAACTCCACCCCCAGTCATGCCTGCAGAAAGTGATCCCAGGTCTCCTCGAGGAGCTCCAGTCACAGACCCACCAACTGCTCCACCACCAGCACTACCACCACCCAGGGCCTCAATGGCGATGTCCCCATCAGGCTGTTTGCGCAAACGTATAGTGCCCTGCTGCTCTAGCTCCAGCAGTCGCTTCTCAATGTTGTTGTGCCTCTGGAAAGCAGCATCTTTTTCCTGGATCATCCGCCGCAGCGTGTGGACCTGTGAGCTGGCCGAGTCGTACGTCTCCTACACAACCAGAAGAGAGAGGCACAGAATGAGATGCTCAGAGGTTATATAGCACCTCTCTTATACTCTCCTATTAAAACTGCAAACAAACATGGTATTAATCGGTATTCGGTCTTGTTTTCCAGTAAAAATATCTAAACTTAAAACACGATACATTTACCTGAGAAGCCAAACTGTGTAAGTTAATAAAACTTGTGTTTATAGAGTTCATTTCTTTTTAAGCTGTGATGTTATATTTATGCTTAAATCAAAAATTCAAAATTGCCAATTGATTAAGAAAATAAAACTTAATTTCTCTTACTTTAAGAATATTTAAACAAACA
>JAZGTJ010000093.1:125890-251421 GCA_036877575.1 Botia almorhae | reverse complement strand
GGTCTCCTGGGGGTGCCGGGAAGGAGCCCCTATTTTCTGCTGGATAGATATGCGCCCCTCCCGGGGGGGACACACCCCCACGGTCCTGGGCGCACCACCCTCATGACCTCTTTTAGAGAGGATGGATCTCAGGTCCGGCCTCTTATCGGCAGGCTGAGGAGTGCGGCGAGCCGTCCCCCAGTCTTTGCAAGGAGGTGCATGACTCGCCACACTCTCTTTCTGGGCTTCTCGCCTCTGCGAGACCGGACCTGGTCGGGACTGGGTGGCCGACAATCCCGACGCTTGAGCACGGCGGGGAAGAAACCTCACAAATGCCTCTTCATGGCGCTTCGCCTCCCGGAACCTAGTGACGACGGTATAGGCCGGAGGGCGAGAGGGGGGCATCAAGGAGGAATGTTCGATCCCTCTCCTTGATGCCTGTGAGGTTGAGCCACAGGTGTCTTTCCGTGGAGACCATAGCAGCCATAGAACGGCCAATGGCACGGGCCGTCTGCTTGGTTGCACGGAGAGACAGGTCTGTGGCTCGCCGCAGTTCGGAAAACGCCTCATAATCAATAGACCCGCCGGTACTTAAGTCCTTAAGCAGGTCAGCCTGGTACGCCTGCAAGATGGCCATGGTGTGCAGGGCAGCACCAGCCTGACCCGCTGCCTGAAAGCTTTCCCCACCAGCGAAGATGTCAATCTACACGGCTTGGTGGGGAGTGCAGGCTTCTTTAGTGAGGACGAGCTCCCAGGGGAGCGATAGCCCGCGGGCGTCTCTTCTACCTGGGGCATCCTCACATAGCCCCGTGCCTGTGCATCCATGATAGTCGAATAAATCGACGTCGAGGGTACAAAGACACGGGACGAATAAGGCTTACTCCATGAACGAACCAGCTTGTCATGAAGGTCACCAAAGAAGGGGAGAGACCGTCGTTGAGGCCCCTCCCCCCGGCCACCTGACAGATATCTGTCATCCAGCTTTGAGCGCTTGGGGGTCTCACATTCTCCTGCAGCCAGTCGATCTTTAGCCGATCGACTGCACGAGTCACCACCCTCGAGTAACTCCTCATATGACTTATTATCATGGGAGGAGCGCTCTGAGGCGGCGCTCCCGATGTCTTTCCCTGCAGAAGCGAGAGATGAGTTGTCCTCCGCCCGATCTGAAGAAGCACCTGGATGCGCTTCAGAAACGGACGGTAGAAACTCCCGATCCGGCGAGAGCATGAGAGAAAGGGGCGTGCCCGTCTCACGTGCCTCAGCCAGATCAACACGCGAACCCCAGGACCTTAACGAGGGAGCTGCGACTCGCTCGTCTTTGAAAAAAGCGAGCCGCGCACGAAGCACTTTGATCGGAAAGAGATCGCAGTGTTCGCATTCTCCCTCGAGCCCGAGGGCAGCGTGCTCCTCCCCCAAACACTCGAAACAAAAGCCATGTGGATCATCATCGGAGATGAGGCACGCATGGAGGCACACATCTCTTAGAGTCCGACATAGTACGCTTCTTATTTTTTCCTTTTTTATATATATATAAACTGCACACACAGCTTTAGCTCTCACACACAACAGTGTCCTTGAAGACAAAGAAACCTGAAGGTGTGTTCGTTTCACATCTATTTATAACCCGCAGGTGCGTACAATCATTTGCGTCACCTGCCGAGGTTATTTAAGCCAATTCTTGGCGTGTTTGACACACATGCTTCACAACCGGTCGAACAAAGAATGTTCCCATTAGCGTATTGAAACGCAGCATCGAGTGTAGCTTTTGATAGGGAACGTCATCTATAGATCTATAAAAAAACTAAAGATGATATCAACAACTCTCATATTACGAATAAATATGCAAAATACAGCAATAATTCTATGTATGAGCAGATGGATGGTTTTATCGGCATTACACATCAGTCTAGCTGTATTAAAATGCCATTATTGAACTTTCAATCTCATAGGCAGTTTCATTTTCCGCTTTTGTTACTCAGTAACAAAACGTATCGATTGCGCTCACAAAGGCCCTTTACACATTTTCTGTGTGATTGTCAGGCGTGATTTAAAAAAAGATTTCTGTATAAAGGTTTGGGATGGATTTAATCTGAGCAATTTCAAGTGAAGCCGAAAGGTCAGGTGAAAGCCAAGGCCACGGGAAATACAGCCATATTACCCTAAATTGATTTAATCTTAAATAAACAAATGTTTATTTGTAACACGTTAAATGATCCATAATGTATTGAAGAACACTCTGTAGAATCTTTTAAAACTACATTAGTTTAAATTGACTTAAAGGAACGTTTCGTTAACGTCCTTGAGGCACGCTGTAAAAGGATGTCCGTAATCTCAGTCGTATTGACTGTAAAACTGTCTTATCTCAGAGTGTACTGTACACGTCTGTTCATAGTTTGGGGTTGTTTAAGTTCGGCTGGCCTGATACTGTTTTTTTGTTAACTACTGTGTGTGATAAGCTTATCACAGCTGCCTGTGCAGATGAGAGCACTGTCCTCTGGAAGGCATCAGAGGACTGCAGCTGTAACTTTATTTCTACAGCTACATACTTTTCATAGTATTGGTGTTTCTGACTGCTTTAATTTGTTATTAGGATGTAATAACACAAGTCATGCATCATTATACTATGACTAAGCAAGTCCTAAATTTGACCAATGAGTAATCAAAGGTGGAAATAATGATGTAATGCTACAATGCGGCATTTTAGGAGAAAAAGAAATTGCAATAAAGAAACTGAAGGTTCTGTTTATATCCAGGTTTTGTTTTGTACTAAATATCATCTTTATATCTTTTCCTGCCTTAGAAATACTGCTTACCTTTAACCCTGATGTGTCAACTGTTGTACCTGAACAGAGGTAACACATACTCACAATATTTAAACATGTATACATAAACGTGTTATATAGTGTAGTACAGTGCCTCGCAATGTTGGTTTTGCTATCCTTGTAGTCAAAATCTGACCCACTGACACACAGAAATTGACATTTGTTCTTTAATTAGAGACATTTGTCTATATGTTTACTGTATGTGAATGTCTGTCATGACAGGAGTGTAATGGATCAAGTAGAGAGCTTTATGCAGTACCTCAGCCCCACTCAGGTAAGCACAGTCACAAACTAGGGCCTAAAAACGTATAGGCACGCAAAATGTGGGACACAGCTAAACATTCTTTGCTAATGGTAATTATTAGAAGGTTTATTTCCTGCAAAGAATTAAATAGCAGTTTAAAACAGGTTACGACACAGTCGGGAAGGTCAAGACTTCTGAGGCAGGACAGGATAAAATCCCCTTTTTTAACCACCTAGTAGCTACTTTTTACATAAATTTACATAAAGATCTAAATATTACAAATATTAAAATGTATTGCCCTCTCATTGCCATCCTTCTTATTTCATTCTCTCTCTTTCTCTCTCTCAGTGGAAGCTGCTCTTAGTCTTTGTACCAGTTGGTGAGCTCTGTGTATGCAAAGACCAGGTCAGATCACCTTTACATCAAAGCACATTTATTGTGGTAAATAATCTATAATCTCCATTTCTGACTCTACATTAATGTTTTTCTGTCATTAGGACTTTAAAGCAGCTGTTAATGAAACGGTGAACAGAGTGAAGAAAGAACTGGACAACCTTTACAAGAAGGTGCGGAACCTTGTTACCATTCAAACAAAAGTAGTAGTAACACTTTACAATACATTTACTACTGTTAACAAATTAATCCTTATTATTAAAGTATTACCATCCAATTTTATTTTTCATTTGAGTTTTTAGTAAAAGTTTTAAATGATTTTTCTTGTATCTCCAGTTGAAACACACACTGGTACATGTTGTTGTCTGGGGTAATGCCGAATCTCACAGCCGGTCAGTTGATCAATAAAATTACCAATAATAATAATACAGTATGCTATGATCAAAAACTTTATTGTGCGAGTTGTGTTTTTGATTGTAGAGTTTGTCAGTGCCATTGTGAGGATCAGTACAGTGAATACAGACGCAGACTGGACACAGTAATGCTCATGGCTTCAGTGCAGGTATAAATTGCACTGTATGTGTGTGTGTGTGTTACATAATCATATGTTGGGGATGAATTTGAACCCAAAAGTCAGCACAACCTCTGAGCAAAACCTCATTTGGGGATGTCCTCATTTGTAAAAACACTATAAAAATATAGTAAATAGTTTTATAATTTGTAAAAATGCAGAACGTTTTTCTGTTAGAGTCAGTGTTACAGTGAGAGTTAGGTTATATTGTTTATAACTAGCTGTGTATTAAAAACAATTAAAGTCTATGGCATGTCCTCATTTGGATTGATAAGTAATGTGTGTGTGAATGTGTGATTTGTAAAACTTCCTTATTTGTCATTCGTTCCCCGTTTTACTTTGCATGTGTGTTGAACAGGACTCTGTCAGTGCTTTTCTGGAGAGCAGAGGCTGGTTCAGCGATCGCGAAGATTTTAGTGTAATGCTTCAGTCCAGAGCGGTGTACACCGATTCATCAGCCCTAGTGAGTATCAAACACTCAATGATCAGTATAAATACCCCACAAATAAAAACCTAATCCTTCTACTGAATCTTTAAAATTATTTCACGTTATTTGTTTTGGAATCAGTATTTTCTTGTGAAAACCAGACATGCCTTTAGCTCGCATTGAGCAGACTGTAAAGTTTACCGTGTGCTGACAGTTGAACACATCGCTAAGCAGATTTGAACTTCTTTGTCGCAGAAGAAAGCTACTACATCATATAAACGTGACATCAGCAAATTGGCTTTACAGCTCTGGACAAATTTGGTAAGTTAATATTATACAGACAAAACTTAGAAACCCTTACTGTGAACGCTGATACCATTGATTTAAAGGTGAAAAGTTCAGCTATGTTCAGAGTGGTAAAGTATTTCTAATGTGACTCATGCGACTGATAACAGGTGTAAGTTAGCTTTTGATGATAAGACCAAATGTGAGGCTGTTTCAGCCTAGACACCCATCTTGACCCACCTATCTAATCTTATCTTTAAATGAGGAAGAACAGGAGACCTCCTTCCAACCAATCGTAATTATTGTCTTTCCCCAGTTGCAGCCAATGACAGACGATGCTGAGGTGAATGGGAGGGGCTTAATCAGAATTACATGCCCTACTGAGGTGAGAGAGATACTTCAAGTAAATTCAGTGTAAATGTTACCATATCTGATCAAATGTTTTCAACAATTGATTACACAAACCAGTTTATGATTCACAAGAAGGCTACAAACAATCTCTGTTTTATAAACGTATAGTGGGTATCACATACGCCTATGTTTTTAGGTTTGTTTGAGGTTTGTGTGTGGAAGCATGAATGTTATTTTGTTTTCAAGTTACCCACACAGAAAGAGATGCTGTTTATGGATATGCTGTACTAAGTCTGTTACTCTTACACAGGAAAAGCCATACTTGCGAACACAACAAAACTCACACACTCAACTTGAGCTCAAAATCTCACAAAGAGCAGACAGCTCCACACTCCTAGATCCAGTGAGTCCATCCTCAGCACAGCCCTCCCTCTGCCACTCTTACTGTACTGTATTCAGTTTATTCATTTCATACATGTCATGTGACACATCCTAAACTTGTCTAACTGCATCTCACCTGTCAGGTGATGGGGACTGAGCTCACCTGCGAGGACAGAACTCCATCTCCCACTGTCCCCTCCTCAGGTAAATAAGAATGTCACCCTGTACAATCTCAGAACTTTCTGTGTAACGTTATAGCTGGGAATTATGGAAGATGTAGTTTTAAAGCTCCATCCTGCATATCTGTTCTGTAGTTCACAGTCTAAGGCCAGCAGATATAAAAGTTGTGGCAGCGATGGGGGATTCTTTAACGGTGATGAACTTTTTCAAATGTATCCACAATATCTGCAAGAAACAATTGATGAATGAAACTACTGAGGCGTTGTTTCAGAAGAATTGCATGTTTTAAACCTTAAATGTACTTGTATCTGTGTTTTGTACTTGTTTTATACTGTTTTGTAAATGTACTTGTTTTGTGTATAATGGGCATGGAGTTTGTGATGTCATTTCCTTTTCTCAAAAACAGGCAGGGAATGGGGTGGGTGCAGCACAAAACAACCTCCTGGGTGTGATCCGAGAGTATCGCGGCCTGTCGTGGTGGTGAGTGTCTGCAGTGATCAGCTACTGTAAATCAAGTACAAAACTAAACTGGTTCAGTTGTAGCCACATGGTTCATAGAAACAGATTCTCTTTACATCTAAACAGTTATTTCACAGGACCTTTTCCTCCAGGAGCTTTGACTGCAAAAGACTTTCATACTTAAACAGCCTGTTTTTTTATTTCAGCATCGGTGGAGACAAGAACTTATCAACTGTAACCACTTTACCAAGTATGTGCATGTTCTCATGTCTTCATAACATCCTGATCAATAAAAGTTTTCTTAATGACATTTAACTACTGTATACAGTAGTTAGAAAAAAAGGCCTTTTCAACATTTCTTAACCATTATATAATTGAGAAGATAATCTGCAGTTTGTCATTAACTCAAGCATGGAAATAAATTGTATTCATATTGTTCATCAGTCTGTTAGTGATAAGTGATATGCTTCTTTCTCCTGTAGATATTATGAAAGAGTTTAACCCTTCACTCGTTGGCTACTCGGAGAGAGAAGGAGGTGAAGAAACTGCACAGAGTTTTCTGAACCAAGCGGTACCAGGAGCCAAATCTGAGTGAGTATTTCTCCAATGAAGTGACTGAATGAATGAATTCTTGAGTGTGAATGAATGAATGAATTCTCCATTACATGAAAAAATTGAGTTTCTGACTAAAATCTATTTTGTCCTGTTGCAGTGATATGGTCAAGCAAGCTAATGCTCTTATTTCAAGAATGAAAACAGACTCTGTATGTCATTCCCAAAATCACACCCACATAATCTGTGCATAATCTGTACTTAATTTTTTTAATGAAAAAGAGTGTCTGAATGTTTTTGTCTCTCTTTAGCGTATTGACTTCCAGAACGACTGGAAAGTCATCACAATCTTTATTGGAGGAAACGACATGTGTGACCACTGCTCTGATACTGTATGTTGACAGTATTAATAGTTTATAATTTATTATTAAATTTATATCATAGAGCTTATGAGTTATTATACAAGTTTATGGATTTGCATTTATTGCCTCTCTATCTTTATTTATCTCTCTCCTTTTCTGTATCTCTCCTCAGCGATATTTTTCTGCTGATAACATTGTGAAGCGTATTCGCGAAGCTTTGGACATATTACACAAAGAGGTGAGGCGGTGATTTTATTGTAGATGCAGATATTTATTTTGACATGTTAAGCCAGGCCTGTGGAGGGGAAGCAGTAGTTACTGTGGATGCAGTTATGCAATGTCCACCAGACATTGCACAGCCTCCCTGGCTGCTTTTGCTTAAACAGACCCAGACGACATTTGCATTGATCAGAGTTTGCTCCTTCATATCTCAGGAGCCTAACTGAGTTCCTAGTTATATTTCATTGACCTGTCAGCTTTGTTCCAGGTGTCTATCTTAAACAGTGTCATACAGACAACGAGGCAGAAAATGCGAGTGAAGCTCTTTAAAATGAATTAGATGATTTGGTCTCCCAAAAACTCTTAGACATTGTTAAGATCTTCTAAAACTCTAGAAAAGATAGTTTGTGAGATAATGGGTTGTGTTTCTTCTGAAAAACATATCCAGGCTCATTGCTATCTAGGAGAAACAATAAAGATATACTGTATACCTGCTACCTGTTATTGATTCAAACCAGTCTTCTTCTCTAGGTACCTCGTGCCCTGGTGAACCTGGTGGAGCTTCTTCATATGATTCCACTGCGTCGCATGCATCAGGACAACAGTATTGGCTGTCCCACCTGGCTGGTCAAGTGAGTTTTAACCTATAAAAGTTGGTTCTCCTGATGTCTGCAGGATCCAGTGAGAATAACTCATTTCTGAAGCTTTTAATACATGTTAGTAATAAACTATCTTGATTTGTGTTTTTTAGTATCTTGTGCCCCTGTGTTATTAAGCCTAAAGATGGATCTTTAGAATTTCAGAAGTTGCAGGAATTCAACAAAGCTTATCAGGTAAAGCAGCCTGGAAGAAAAATAAAAATAAGAAATAATGACAAAGAGAGCGAGACGGATCAGAATCAATAGCTTGTAATGTAAAAAGATTTATTGTTCTGTATTATTATATTATAATTATTAATATGAATGAAATGTTAAATGTTAACATTTAAAAAATCATACAATTTAGCTTATATTTCTTAATAACCTTAATATTAACATTAAGATAATAATAATAATCTGCTTCTTATGATTTAATATGTGTGTGTGTGTGTGTGTGTCTTG
The DNA here is from genome assembly GCA_036877575.1 of Botia almorhae. Classification (NCBI taxonomy): domain Eukaryota; kingdom Metazoa; phylum Chordata; class Actinopteri; order Cypriniformes; family Botiidae; genus Botia; species Botia almorhae. Next base: position 243,096 of record JAZGTJ010000093.1, on the reverse strand, counting down.
TGTGTTAGTGTGCTATGAGACAGCTGGTGGAGTCAGGGCGATATGACACACATAACAACTTCACCGTTGTTCTGCAGCCATTCTTCAGAAATGTGTTCCTCCCTGTACTGGAGGTACAGAGCAAACCATCATTTATTACACACCCTTTCCATGATCTCTCCCTCACTCCCTTCTGCCATTGCTTCTCTCTCTCTCTTTAGGATGGAAGGCCTGACCGTTCCTATTTCTCTCCAGACTGTTTTCATCTCAGTCAGAAAGCTCACACTCAAATGGCACGAGCTCTCTGGAACAACATGGTGAGCATATATAAAGTACTGTATATAAAAATGTGTGTTTAATTTTGTATGCTTCAGGACTTTTAGAGTATTTATATTTATATATATATATATATATATATTTAAAATTGCGCCTGTTTTAATATGCAAAGAGCTCAAATATTATAGAAGTGTTTTGGCCTATAGTTAAAAATATACCCAAAGAACGACCCAAACAGATATAAAAATATATATAAATTCCTGTTTCCTTTTCTATCTCTCACATACAGCTTGAGCCTCTAGGTAATAAGACAGACAGTCAGGATTTTACTGCTGGTATCACTATTAAGTGCCCTGAAAAGGTGAGTTTACTTAAGTAAAACATACCAATGTATCATTTTAGAACCTTTGTACATTTGTTTCATATTCTTCCTCAGTCCGCCCCCTATCTGAAGACCTATCACAACAGCAATTACACATACGAAACCCCGCCTCCCACTCCTCCACCCCCAACAGTAAGTCACACACATGTAATTCAGAAAAATACAATTCAGTCATACAATAAATATTGTAATTAAAATATTAAAATGTTTCTCCTTTATGTCAGAACTGGGGAAGTGATTTCTCATGTGTGGATACAGCACCTTCTGAGAGTGTGCCAACATCAGGTAAGAGGGAGCAAATCTTTGTGGATGTAGTTACAGAAGAGGCAGAACTTTTCTCTGTGTGTCTGTTTCTTTCTGTCAGGTTTTGGCTTTCTATAGCCTGTGATAGTGTATCATCTTTATAGAGACAGATATCGTTGTGTTGGGTTTCCCCATAGGTCACATGTTTCTTTCTCAGTTCACAGACTGCGTCCAGGTGACATTAACATAGTTGCATCACTGGGAGATTCAATTACTGTAAGTGTGTGTATCCATACATGTGGGTATACATGTAGTAAGAATCTGTGTTGTGTACAGCTGTAATTAACACAGTCTCTTTCCACACCTGTCAGGCCGGCTTTGGTGCAAAAGCTAAAAACCTTTTACAATTGAATGAAGAGGAACGAGGGGTTTCCTGGAGGTGTGAATCTCATGCAGTATTCCTTTCTTTTCTCAATCTTTACCTGGGGCAATTTTCTGCTTATGGAATTTTACTGTTAAACTCTTCATGTTTTGTAAGTGACTCCGTTTAATGCTGTTAAATTTGATTGACAGCATCGGAGGGGATAATACTTTGGAAACAGTTACCACAGTGCCAAGTAAGTAATTCCTTATCTAATACTCGATAAACACTGTATGTACACTTTGGTAAAGACCGTACGTGCAGTTTGGTAAACACTGTGTTTACAGACAGGTAAAAACTGTAGTTTTTAATGGTTCTTATTGGCAATAAGATTATATTGGTTATAGTTGAGGCATTATTGACCCTGATCTTGATCATTTTTGTTGTTTAATGGTTTCTTGTCATTGTGTCCTAACAGACATTCTTAAGAAGTTCAATCCAGATGTTTTTGGCTTCTCAAAGGGGAAAAATAAACAATCAATAGGCTTCAATATGGCAGTGTCAGGAGCCAAAGCTAGGTGAGAGGCTCACACGTGCAGATACATAAAAAAACACACACACTTCACATAATCTAATGTTTACTTCTTTTTCTGTCTTATTAGAGAAATACCAGAACAAACAAGGGAACTCATCACAGCTTTAAATAACAGTGATGTAAGTATGTTATTTCTTTCTTCAGAAATCCAAATTTTATTTGTTGCACAAGTTGTGCTGACCCATTTTATGGCCCATTTGGCGCAGTGAATACATTTATTGTTGTGTGACTGTAAAAAATCTAATAAAGTAATAATAATAATGTTACAATTTAATGTTTTTAACCTCTCTCTCTCTCTCTCTCTCTCTCTCCTTTCTTAGAAAGTGAACTTTGAGAAGGACTGGAAGCTGGTGACACTGTTTATTGGAGGAAATGACCTTTGCCAGTTCTGTTATGACCGCGTGAGTGGATGTTCTTAACAACAGCCCTCAGCTTGCCACTATAAATTACGTTTCTATCTGCATCAGAGCACAGGGAACCTCAGCAGTGACCTTTAAGCAGCTAAGAAGCATTCTGATATTGGCAAAGCAAGCTGGTTTGATGCTCCATGTTTTGTTTTGGCTTATTTGCAAAAGCCACAATTAATGAAAAATGTTTGCATAGAACAATCACCCTCTGCTTTTTCTCTGGTCAGGATTCTCTGTCCCCTCAGAAGTACATTGGCCACATCAGAGACAGTCTAGACATGCTATATAATGACGTGAGTGCACAGGTCACATGATCACACCTAATTTACTATACAAAACACTGCATCACTTTTTTGTTTCATTTATCCCAGCTCACATACACATTAAATCAAAATATATGTTAGTTTTACTCTGTGTGTTTGTGTGTGTGTTTATGTGTGTATATGTTTGTATGTGTGTGTGTGCACAGGTTCCTAGAGTGCTGGTAAATTTTGTGGAAATCTTAGAGATTGAGAATCTTCGTTTAGTAAAGAGAGATACGCTGGGCTGCAGCCTCCTGCAAGAGTAAATCACTTATTCTTTCCTTTTAAGACAAGTGTGAATTATTTTGTTCTTCTGTACATCAACAGCAGCATTCTCATGTGTGTGACAGGAACCTGTGTCCGTGTGTCCAGAATCCTGGCGAGAACTCTCCAGAACTGGGTGAAATGAGAAAGATTAACAGGGATCTCCAGGTATGTAGATGATCAAGCTGATGGGGTGTGTTTATATTATCATGGTTGTTGTTGTTACATTATTAGTAACTTCTGAGTATGCCAGAAATGTTAAAATATTATTTAAAGGTGAAATATGTCATTTCTGCAACACTAGCTACGTTAAATAAAACTATAAAATATTGCAAGGTAATGCTTAGTAAGTTAATTAAACAGTCCTCCTGCTGTTGGTCAGACGAACAGAAAGGTTAAGACAGAGAATGTACAGTTTAAGTGGGATCAGTCTAACAATGACATACAGTTGAATCTGCTTAACCTGGGACAGGAATATGTATTTTAACTATGAAAAATTACAAAATCATTTTTAATTCTAAAAGAAAACAAGACCTTGCCCACAGCTTACAACACATTTAAAAGTTTATTAGTAATCAGTATATTGTTTTCTATGTCAGACTGAGACTGAAAGGCTTGTCTATGGGGGTCGGTATGATGGAAGAGAGGACTTTGCCCTGGTGCTTCAGCCCTTTTTCAAGAACTCCATTCTTCCAATGGTTGGGGTTAGTGTCCAGGGCCCTTGGTCCCTCAGAGACCTCCAATACAGAGCTTATGACTCATCATCACACAATAATACACATGCAGACAGAATACATGTTTAAAACTTGTATATATACAGTACTTTACTATCCAACATTATAGAACACGTGTAACCAAGTTTTGCACACATAAAAACCTACTCTCACTATTGAAGGCCAACATTTACTGTAGTATCTCTCTGTCAGGACGGCACACCTGACCTGAGTTTCTTCTCTGTGGACTGTTTTCATTTCACTGAGCGTGGACATGCAGAGATGGCCGTTGCACTCTGGAACAACATGGTGAATACACACACAGAGCAGCACACACCTCACAGCAGCTCTTCTGAATTTAACACCACTTGTCTTGTGTTTGATTCAAGCTGGAGCCTGTGGGGAGCAAACAAATGTACAATAATTTCACATATGACCGCAGTAAGATCCACTGTCCCACAAAGGTGAGTTAATGACAGATGAAAGCCAGTAACTGCATCCAAAGAAATTTAAGAAGGGTAGTTCTTTCCCAAATATAACATTTACTGTTTTTTTTTTACTTTTCAGTTTTTACTACATAAAAACATTTTTTTTTTTTTAGTTAAGAAAATTAACCAATGCACATGATGTGTTGCCAGCTTGCTTTAACACAGTTAACCTGGCACTTTCTGCTCTGCAGGGAAATTTCAATATAAACTCAAATTATGCACACTATACTACAGAATGGCATAGAATAGTACAGAGTTACAGTATACAAATTGGGACACACCTACAGTCTGAAAAAAGATAACCAATTAACCAAGATTTGATAAAATATTCTGTCAAATAATGCATTCTCTTTTAATATCCTCCAGGAGCATCCTTTCTTCTTTACACGTGTAAACAGCGCGAATGGTGACTCGACCACTGTAGTACCCACTACAGTAGCACCTGGCACTCCGCTCCCTCCAGACTTCCCTAAAGATTCCATACCTGCCTGGGGAGCCGCTCTCCTGGCTGTGGGAGGCTTGCTGCTTGGTTGGGCCGTAACGTGGATCATTTATTACTACAGAGAACGAAAGAATCTAAAGAGGAGCCAGATCACTCCTGAAACTGAAATAAAAGGAACTACGTTCTAATAGTATTTTTACACCAAAATCCATGCGAGACATTTGTTTATTTAAGCAACATATACAATTACATTATAATTTTTATATAATGAGAGTAATAAAAGATATGTACATCATTTATATAATGTCACTGACTTTTGACCCAGCTTGTATCATTTGTGACCATGAGCAATAAAGCATAACTGGTTTTATATTGAGCCAGACTTTTAACTGTCGTTATTAATAGTATCAATACACAACGATTTAATTTAACAGTATTAATTTACTAGCCATCTGTACATGATGTATTGCATAATTTACACAATAGATAATACTGTGCAGTATTTGTTTTTATCTTTTCAGTGATGTTTTTAAAGCATCTATTCTGTTATATTCTATTGTCTTTATTCATGCTTCTCAGGTTGGTGTTATGATCGACTATAGAATTTGTACTGTATCAGGTCTGAAATGCCAGGTGACAATGTGACAGGTGCCATTCAGGTTCAGACCGGTAGATGGCGCTTTCACAAGCAGTGCAACAAACTGCCCCACCCCACACTACACAGAACAACAGTGTGTGATAACAGAGGCATTATTAAAACCCTATCAAGAAAATGACTAAGGCAAAAAAGGAGATAAGGCAAAAAAAATAATTTTTGTGCTACCCGTCTTAAACAAAACATAGGGTAACCGTTTTACATAAAAAATTCAATATTTAAATTCTGTAATAAAAACATTAAATAAATAATTTAGTCAAATAAAGTACGCTATTACGAACCAAACTTTATCAATTATTATTATTGCTGGTAAACGGACAGTAAATCCGCCTGTAAAGGAAACCAAGTACGCAATTAGCCCGACGTTAAACAACAGAAAATACCACGAACGCTTAAGCTGCTTTCAACAGGTCGAAAGTTCACATACATAAAATATTTATGAAAAGGTCATTATTATCGACGTAATGGCCTGTAACTAAGTCATTGACGTCACTCTGAACGCCACCTAGCGGTCGTTGTCGGAAGGGCCGCATGCAGAACTCGGTACTGAAGATGGCGGAGGGGGAATTAAACGTTGACAGTCTCATTTCTCGGCTTCTTGAAGGTATGATTTGCGGAGATAAAGACACATCGAATAGCCTTTGTGAATAGTGACCCGTCCGATCATTAACTGTTTTCTCGAGGTCTGTTTTTGCGTTGCTAAATGGGATATCGTGCGCGTAACAAGAAAGCTTAGCTGCGGGTCTCTGCGCCCTGTTTACAAACACGGCGTTGGCCTCGGGGTTTGAACAGCCTTCATATTAGGGAGTTTCCTTCAGATCACATCAAATCTTGCTTTTATTTACCGAAGCGAGATAAGAGCCTGTGGTTTATACAGCAGTTATTTAAAGAAAGCGAGAAAATGAGAGAGAGGGTTGGGCGTCCGTTGCGGTGCCCGCTGCGTCGTTGACTTCAGTCAATTGTTAACCGACATTACTCTGTTCCTACATTTGAGTAATTTATATCATCTACACTGTATGTCATCGTAACGTTACACAGTATTATCTCTATTTCGAAAATGTGCAATTTTGTAAAATTGCATTTTATAATGCTACAGTGTATTTCTTCCACATAAAATTATGTATTCTTCCTAACATTCATACTAAATCTTCATAATTTTACACTGTATACTCGGTGAAAAATTACGTTGTTGACTTAGTAACGTTACACTGTATTCCCCTCATTAACATTAGACCGTATGTTATAATGATAAATGATATATGACTGTGTTTTCTTCAAAACTACACAGTTTTTTTCATAATTACATTGCGATGTACGTTTTATAAACTACGTTTATCGCATCAGGCTGATGTTTTTTCCTTTACACACCGTTACACTGTATTAAGTTCCCAATGACACATTCTCTTCATTATGTCACTATTTTTACTCCGTGTAATATTATACCGTATTCTCTTTATAGCATTACACCTTATTTTTAGTATGAAATGAACTTGAGTTTATTGCTACTTGTGTTAATGTATGCTTCTATGGTACTGTATGAGGGGTTCACCAAATACTTGTTGTGTTGGTTGCATTGTGTCATCTTTACGTTCCATTGTATCGGTACAATTGTATCATTCATTGTATTGTAACTTTACATTGTACTAAGTGTTAATAATTTTAGAAATACTTAAATGTACTCCTCCTGGCTTGTTTTATTTGCTGCTTCATTTTGTAAAGCTTCCCTCATATGTAGGCTGGATTATTAAATCTTGTTTGTGTTGTGACATTTACTACCTTGTATTACAAATAGCAGAGGTTTTTGAGCATTAGAAAAACAGTTTTTACCTTTTAGGGGATTCTGTCAAGATCTGGGTTATTTCTGACTATTTTGGTGACTGTTTCTACAACTTCACATGTTGTTCAGTTACTTTAAATAAAGCAAACTGTGTGGCTTATTGCACCACCCTGATAACAGATCAGGGTGGCCTTATGATGGCCTTGTGCCCATCCATCTGTCTCCTCACTCTCCTGCTGACCCCTCACTCAGCCATGCCATCTGTGATTCTGTGTGACCCCAAAGTCCTGCTTCTTGGTACCGCTCACTCCTGTTTTAGTTTTCTAAGAAGCACCTTTTTATCCGTTTCTCCATATTTGAACTGTAGAGATGAAAAAGTCTACTGTTCTGTCCACACAGTCGTCTCAGGAGACAAAAATAATCTTGGAGATTATGTAGATTACTGTAAAATGTGTCCCTTGCAAGTGAAGTTTAGTTTACATTATGTAAGTATTATGTGACTTGACAAACATGATGGGCAAAGAATCTGTAGTTTTTATAGCTGATTGCTACTCTAAACAAGTTGCTTTTGTTCATCTGGTAATCCAGCTCAGACTGGCCTGCAAACACGCTCATGTGCGCACAATCAGATTTTTGGTATTTTTAGTCATGGTGCAATAACACAGACATTTCATCAGCTCATAGACACACTCAATCACGCACACTTTAATCTGTACCCATGGCAGCAGCCTATGCTTGCAATCTCAGAAATGGCTCTGCACGTTCCACATGCAGTAGTTGGGGTTACAGCATTTCATGCAGAGACTCGAGGGTTTCTAAAGCGAGTGGGTTATTGTGAAGGTGGATGGCCTGAGGGCATAATAGTTAGTGCTATTATAACTGTAAATCACGTCAGTGAGAAAGCACTGAGCCTTTTTCTTTTTGACATATGTCTTTCAACTGTCCTACTTAGTTTCTCACACACACACAAGCATCTTCCTAATTTGTTATTTTTTGCTCCTCATCTTGGAGTGAGTGATGGCTGCAGGTTCTTATCTAGAGTTATTCTTCATCTCAAAGAGAGCTGCGAGTCTGTGGCCGGGCTGCTCTTCTGAATTGCTGCTTAACAGTTAAACTCTCTTGACCGTGCTTGCCAAGGCGGTAACATTCCTGCAGAATTCCAGAGGCTCTTAAAATTCCCACTCACAGGAGCAGCAGTTCCCAGCTCTTAAGACATTGCCATGCAACCAAATCATGACATATAGAAAAGTTTATTGTAGGATGTCGTTTAAACGTTTAAATGAAAGGTGTCAATCAAAGAGTTTCTTTCATTGTTATATGTGAGTCATTGTCACACATTAATTGGATAAAGGCGTTGATGTTTGCCAGTGTCAGCATGATTATTCTCACACAGCCCGACTGTTGCTAATCAACAAAGTCTGTTTGATTATTACTAAGAACTGCCCACTTAAACAGAAAGTAACGTGACTGATTGTTAGACCTCCAACCAAAGTTCCTACACACCATTTAAGGGCAAGTTTATCTAAACTATAATAATAATAAAACCTAGCTTGGAAAATTGCAGTGCAGAAAAAAAGTTGGAAATAAATGTTGTAATCAGATATTATATCCTCTCAAAGTAATAAGTTTAATCCTCAGATGAATTCTTTAAAACATTTAACATCACAGCCTCTGGCATAACCAGCATTTAGTTCTTTATTCTTATTGTAGCACCACAATACATAAAAACATGCCCTAATGTCCACATTATAAACGGGTGATTTAAAATCCTGTTTTTATGTTAGCTGAGTGCAAGGACAGAACCATTTATTGATGTTGCAGGGTCGTTACATTTACAGATTAGCAGCAATTAGCAAATGATAATGTTAGTGTAATATTGCTCTTGCAGTGCGAGGATGTCGTCCAGGGAAGATCGTTCAAATGACTGAGGCAGAAGTTCGAGGACTCTGCATTAAATCTCGAGAGATCTTCCTCAGCCAGCCCATCCTGCTAGAGTTGGAGGCTCCACTTAAAATATGTGGTAGGTTGGATACCCTCCTTCTCAGTGGAAAGGACCTCTACTGTTTAAATTACATTCCTTCCCCTTCCATAAATGTCAAGATTTTGGCAAATCTGTGTGTGTAAGTGGAACGAGTTATAAATATAAACGTAATGAGGATAGGTTTGAGGTCATTTATCTTCCTTCTGTGGCACACCTGAGACCTCTGTTTGTGTGTGTGAGTCTCACTCATTAACCTGAATTTTGGGTGATAAGAACTTGAGTCAAGAAACTGAGAACATCTTGTTGTCACATATGTTCTGTCTTACGATCTGTCTGTAGGTGACATCCATGGGCAGTACACAGATCTGTTGAGGTTGTTTGAATACGGGGGTTTTCCACCAGAGGCAAACTATCTCTTCCTGGGTGATTATGTGGACCGAGGAAAGCAGTCTCTGGAGACCATCTGCCTCCTACTGGCCTACAAGATCAAATACCCTGAGAATTTCTTCCTGCTGAGGGGAAACCACGAGTGCGCCTCCATCAACCGTATCTACGGCTTCTACGATGAGTGTGAGCATCAAGGCTTGTGCAAACACGCTAAAGCCACATACCAACACAACGAACATTTGATATGATATTGATTTTTCACCCACTCACAGTTCGACACACTAACCAAACGTTCAGGTCACAAACCCTGCTGTATTGTTAATAATATACATGTTTGTCTTTGTTGCAGGCAAACGTAGGTTCAACATTAAACTCTGGAAGACATTCACAGACTGCTTTAACTGCCTCCCAATTGCTGCCATCATAGACGAGAAGATTTTCTGTTGCCATGGAGGTAAGAACAAGAATGGAATGATGGGTAGTTTTACAGAACTGACTTTTGGCCAGATGAAATAGGCCAACAGAGTCTAAAAATATCAACACATGCTTTGTCTCTTTCTCTGTGTCCATTTTTCTAGGTCTTTCTCCTGATCTGCAGTCAATGGAACAGATTCGCAGGATTATGCGACCAACCGATGTCCCAGACACAGGTGTCAAATTACACAATAAGCTCCCCACATAAAAATGTTTCACATTACATTATCGATGCGCAGAAATCATTGAATACGTTACAAAAAGTGGCTTCCGAAGTCATTGTATTGTAAGTATATTTTTATATCTATGAACTGTAAGCTTATCACTGGCCTTTAATCCAGAGCAATATTCTGTGCAATCACATTCTGTCTGAGGTCCACATAACAGGATGAGTTTTTGCATTCCATCTGTGCTGTATTTTTTTTACCATAGATTTATGCACACATGCAGATGGATGTATTTGGCTGCAGCACTGTCACTATTTTTTAAAAGTTCACACCTTGTGGACGGTGTTTTTAAAGTTAAAAACTGTTTTTACATCTCGCATTTCCATTCTGTTGTGCTCCATCTAGCTTATATTTTCTAATTAATTTTAATAAATGTTATTAAAATCATGTGTGAAATTGACCTATAGATGCAGTTTTATTTTATAAACTCAGTTTATAAAATTTTTAAATATATTTTAAAAATCTAAATTAAAACCTTAAGTTTTATATTAGCTGTATATCACATTTATTTACCAGGTTATCACATAATACATTTATCTTCAACAGATTTTTCTTTATTGTGCAGCCCTTAATACATGCTGTCTGTGTGTTGGTGCCGCAGGGTTGCTCTGTGATTTGCTGTGGTCGGACCCCGATAAAGACGTTCAGGGGTGGGGGGAGAACGATCGTGGAGTGTCATTCACTTTCGGTGCCGACGTAGTCAGCAAATTTCTCAACCGTCACGATCTGGACCTCATCTGCAGGGCACACCAGGTACCAGTTAACTTCAGCCAATCAGGATCCACAGCCTCCTTTGAGTAATTATGAGGTCAGGACATGGTTTGTGTTCTGTGGGTGTTGTATTAAGTACGGTGTGTTTTGTAGGTGGTTGAAGATGGCTATGAGTTCTTTGCGAAGCGGCAGCTGGTCACTCTGTTCTCTGCACCAAACTACTGCGGGGAGTTTGACAATGCTGGCGGAATGATGAGCGTGGATGAGTCACTCATGTGCTCTTTTCAGGTGGGTTATTGTCCACAAACACACGCACACACACACACAAACACACACACTGTAGTCTTACTTTACACTCTCTTACACTTTTCTTCCACAGATCCTGAAGCCATCAGAAAAGAAGGCAAAGTATCAGTACGGTGGGGTCAACTCAGGGCGACCTGTAACCCCGCCCCGTACCGCCCAAGCCCCCAAGAAAAGGTGAACGGGTAGTTACCCAGAGCCACACCCTCCATCACCCCTCTTCTCATCCCAGCAAACCACCCCCATCTGGGGCAGCTTCACCCTTAACTCCCCTCTGGAATCTCTCTACCTGCCTTGCCAACCTTTTCTCTCCTAAAATTTCTTAAAGTTTGTGTACAGAAATTTTGCCGTGACCAGTTGATGATTTCTCATTTATTTGGCTTTGCTTGTTTGTTTATTGGTATTTTAATAACAACTATAATGTAATTAATAATGATGCTGTGGAAAGCATCTCTTATTGAGCTGCTCTACAAAGAACTTAGAGCAAACACACACACACACACGCTCTTACACAAACTTCTCAGTAGTGTCCTAATATGTGCACATTTTATTGAATTTCACCTCAGTACTCTTGTATTATTTAGCGTTAATGTTGAATTATAAAGAGTGAAGATTTCAAGTATTGAAAGTATTTCGCTACACTCAGAAGTTTCAACAACAGAGGCTTTGACACACACACACACACACCAGGCCTAAATCTCAGGCTTAGCTCTTAATTCTGTCAGGGTGCTGGATCACAGTTCCACAGACAATTTACATGATCACAAAAGACAGATCCATTGTTGATAAACTAGGTCAATTTGGAAAAAGCTGAAAAGGGGATTTTAACTCGGATTTTGTTACTTACACATTTGGTCAGCTGCATTTACAAACAGCATTGCATGTTCCGTTTTCTTAATACCTCTGGGATTTACAGCAAAACTCTATAGTCGGGCATATCTGTTCAATGTGCTGTTTTAATGTCTTATGAGAGTAACAATTCAGGAGATAAGTGTCATGGCATACCACTTCCTTGCATGACCCATGTTCACATCAGTGATAATCTGTCAGACACCTCACAATCCACCAGCCATTTTCTCATTGGACGACAAGAAACATTGGACGACAAGAAACAGCTGACGCAAGTGTAGCAGCTAGCGGGTTGAAATAGCGCCTCACGGTGGAAGACAGTGGCATTTTAAAGCGTTGCACTTGTTTGAATTGCCCCCATAAACAATTAGAAGCGGATGAAAATTCTTTAGGAGTTGTTTAACAGCATAAATATATGACCAAAAGAAGTAGCACATTTGACAAATGAAGGGTAGAGATGCCTTTCCTGGAGGGCTGCATTTCCTCACATTTGTCATAAAGTCATTCTTTTGTAATGTTTTTATTTATGTGTGTTGTTGTTTATCTCTTCTCCTTAATTTATTTCCAAATGTTGGGTAAAGCTATCAACGTGTTCTAAAAGCAGTTCATGACTTTTGCATAAGTGGGCTTCGAACTTAATAAATGGAAGAAACATTCTTTGCCTGCTCTGTGTTTGTGTTCCTTAGCAACCGTATAAATACTAGGCTAATTAAAGTAGTGGACGCTATTACTCGGCTGAGATTCTGTCCAAGTGCTTTGTTGAATCTGCCTCTGTAAGGCTTTGGAATAGCTATGCTGGAAAATGTGGATGGGTGCGATCTGTGGTCTGTTGTCATGGCTACTCCAGCTTTGCATTGTCAGGCTCTATTTCACTGCGGCCAAAGCCAGACAGTGAGCTGAAATTCAAATCACAGCATTTTGACCTTCCACCTGAAATGTATTTTCTTATCTGAATATGTATTGGTTTTGTCTAAGAAGGTGCTTAACCTTACTGCTGTATAGCCCAGGCTTGTGTTTTACATAAATATACACTGCCTATGATTTTGCACGATTCCTAATCAACATACTTGTCAGTCCTGGGGGACAATTCCTACTGACCAATCAGATTTCAGGGATGAAAAAGTATATGACTTAAAGAGATTTAAATCTTGCATGCAGTTTTGTCCTTTATTTTTTAAACTTAACAATGGAAGTCTCTGTGAGACTGTAGTAAAAGAATAGCTTTAATTCTAGCAGCAGTATTCCTTCATTTTCTCCTCACGCTACAACTTCTGGTCTGGATCTCATAGCCCTCTGTGTATCCATCTGTGTTGGGTGTCTGCTTCAACACTCTGCCCCGCACGGGAGCTGTAATCCAGGTCCAGGCAGTGTTCACTGCCCTCCTAAGGAGACCATCAAAGAGGCAGCCACAGAGAAGAAGACAGGGCAGGACTATGTGCAGTTCAGCCAAGAGCCAGACAAACAGCATGAAGAAACAGACCTTCAGAAGCTGGAGTGTAACCTCAGACAACTGCCCTGCACAGATCTCTCCTACCCAACAGCCCAGTTTGCTTTCTCTCAGAGACCGAACCAGCCTGCTTTCTAACACATAGTTAAGGCAAGCACAAATTTTTCCCATGTTCCTGTTCTGTAAGATAGATAACGTGATCAGTGATTTGCCTGGTCCACACACAGCACCTTACAGTATAATATATTTTTTATTTTTACCTGTTGAGTTGAAAGCGAAGAGTCGATTGTTTTCATGAGATTGACCTCTGGTGAGATTCTTTTCTTAGTTCCTGTTCTTATGCAAGTATTCTCCATTTCTTGTGTATAATATAATTTATTTTGTAAGTATATCTATTTTACAACTGTTATTAAAAAGTTAAGCACAGACACATAAATATTCAGATATAGTCTTTGGACGTTTATACTGTATAATATTTCTTACCTACGTGATGTAAATAATGGCTTTTCACACAATGCTCTGATCGATATCTGACACTTGCCTGTTATATAGCAGATTTTATTTAAATGAAAACAGTTCTTAACGCACCCTGACGCCTTGATACGTTAATTGTAAATAAAACAGCACATTTTAAAACAGTGTTTACAAAGTTCTTTATAGGAGACAAACATATTTACATAAACGTTCATGTATGGAAAAAATACAGGAAACAAAAACCGACGGCCTCTAGGTGTTTTGAAACGTGCATGTCCTCCGGTTCAGCAGGGGGCAGTAGCGTCAACAGCGCGCCTGCAGCGGATCTGTATGTGTCATCCCAAACTCACAGCAAAACAACATACTGACACATCAACCGCATCTGCTGACCCGCTCCGGTCCAAAAACACTTAACACCATCACAAACATCATCGACAGACTTATAAAAAAAACAAGTGGCGGACCCACTCCCTGGGAGCGAGTTTATGTCGTAGTTTTTCTAGGTTGAAGGGTCTGGTTCCGCCCGAGTCATGTCCTGCTGTCTGCTGGAGTTCGGCCGGGTCCAGGAGCTCAGACAGGTGCGAGAGTTTCTGTTCTCCAAACACAAGCCCGCCGGTCCGGAGGAGGACAAGCCACAAGCAGGTACAGCTGCAGTCCGCATGTTTGTTTTGGTTTTGCTTCAATCCAGTTTGTATTTTTCTGCACTGCGGTTGTTTATTGATTTATCGGTATCAGTTCGCGTTTGTGGGTTTGTGTTTAGTAGTTGGTGCAGTTAGAAAATAAATTTTGAGAAGAAAATGCAGAATAATAATCATAAACAAACTGAGAGACTGTAAGTGTGTATTTTTCAGGATTGTCTACATTGAAAATGCATATAAAATATGAATACATGTATTTATGTAATAAGTAATGCCATTATGCAATGTAAAAATTCTAAGGGGTTTGGTAAGAGTTATATTTAGGAGTACTGGTGGGGCTAAAAAATACAGTATAAATCAGTTAACCGTATAAACCGTAGAAGTCAATGGAAAGCTTGTTGGTTAGTGAATTATGCATTGCAGAATAACCTATTCACTCCCTGCAGAGTGAGAGAGGAGAGAGTAATATAGAGAGAAAAAGAGGGAGGAAGGGAGGTGTGTTTGCCCTTGGTGAATGACTCATCCTGCAGAAGGGTCCTGAAACATGACTGTGTAAGGGACAGAATGAACGAATGAAGATAAATGGATAGAAAAAGAAAAGATATAATGATGGTTTGTAAGTAGTGTGTTAGGTGTATAGCAGGCTGCATTCAATCTCAGTCACATGATTGACAGACGGTGTGTGAGTCAGCACCCCTGACCGTGGAGCTGTGTGACCATCAAGATCAATGAGTGTACAGGGAATAAAAGAGCCAGAGAATATAGAAGGATGAGATGACAGTGGCTGCATGCTCAGAGATTGAAGGACACCTGGTCAAGCCAGTGCACTGTTTGATGTATGTTTTCTGGACACATTATTGACAGCTTCTCCTACCCTCTGTCTCTAGAGAACGAGTTAACATGGGATGACTCTGACTGGGGCTCCTGGGAGAATCCTGACAGTAAGGAGGATGGAACCAAGGTTTGTAAACAATACTTCACCCCTAAAAATTCACACATTTTTTAACGTTGTCAGGTTGCCCCAAACCAGTATGCTGATTTTTTTTTGTGAAACAAAAGGAGAAATGCCATTGGGTCATAACCAAACATAGCGTTTCAGTCCAAATTTGAAATATCCGAAAACTTGAAATATAGCTTACAGACTTTAAGTTTGAGTGCTCTTTTATTTTCCACCTTTTTCATGTGATGTTCCTCTTGTTTATATGTTGCACTTTTGTGTTTTTCGCCTAGGCTGAAGAGGAGGAGCAACAGCAACAGGGCGCCCCCTGGCTGCAGGACTGCGTGTTGTCTCTTTCCCCCTGTTCAGATCTGCTGGTCGTTGCTAGAGAGCAGAAAGCCGCTTTTCTCTCTGGTACACACACACACACATTATTGTTTTGTGTTAATATCTTTTCTATTAGAGATGGATTATTCATTAGTCTGACTAAAATGTAAATTGATGAATTGATTGACAGCTAAGTGGCGGACAGATGAAAGCGGACAGGAGGAAATGAGCCTTACTGTGAGCTGGAGTGGAACGCTGAGCGTTGAAGAAGGGTGAGGGATGGATGAGGAGAGGGGGAGGGTTAGAAGTGAATGGGTTTATAGGAAATACCATAAAGGGGTGTAATCCTACAACATGATGTCCTTTTATGGTACAAAGGGTGAAATAGTTCAGAGACAGAAAATAAATGGTATAAGTGGAGGGGTTTGCATACATTTACATTTTACATTTAGGCATTTGGCAGACGCTTTTATCCAAAGCGACTTACATTGCATTATAATACACATTGATCACTATACATTGAGTATGTGCAATCCCTGGGATCGAACCCATGACATTGGCGTTGTTAACGCCATGCTCTAACCACTGAGCTACAGGAAAGCTTTCCTGTAAGCCAAGTTTGCAAGCTTGAGTTCGTAGTTTGTGTGTTGTATTATTGAGGGATTGTGACAAATATAAAGATAAGATTAAAAATTTTAAAAATTAAAATTAAAACAGTCATTTTTTTGTCAATTTTTCAATTGTCTGTTTTTCCTACAGGGAGTGTATCAACAGTGTTATCTGTATCCCTCTGGCCAGCCAAAAGAGGTGAAGACATTTTACACACATGCAAACACAGAGCTACTCATTTTTATATGTTGGTTTTCTATATGTTTCTATTATGTATGTGTTCAGGAGTTCTACTGGCAGGCCTGATTGGACCTGTGTTGTGGTCGGATTCACCTCAGGTTATGTTCGTTTTTACACAGAGGTACTGTCTTATTTTCTGCCTTAAATACTGTATCATGTTTAACATTTAAGACATCAGCACAGCACTGATTTTACACGTGTGTGTGTAGAATGGTGTTCTTCTGTTGGCTCAGCTGTTGCATGTGGATGCTGTGCTTTGTCTCAAATGTCGAACCTACGAGATTCCACGCCACCCTGGAGTAACAGAACAGGTACCTAAATGCAGACACATACTAACAGAGGATTCACTGAAGTGTTAAAGCTTCCAGTGTGTTATTCATACTTTCCACTTCCACTGTTTTTGCACATCCTGACAATACGTCTTAAACAGTAAACCTAAGTCTATATATGACCCCGCCTTCTACTGATCATTTCTGTGTTCTGATTGGCTGCTGTGTCTGTCTTTCTATCAGCATGAGGAGCTGAGTATTTTATACCCAGCAGCCCTGGTCACCATTGATGGGTTTAGCCTTTTCCAGTCTTTACGTGCCTGCCGAAACCAGGTTGCCAGAGGTAGAAGGGAAAATATCTGTTTGGTTTAAAAGTATATATATGAGTATGTATGAAGTAAATTACTTCATAATTTGCTTTCTTCCTAATTTTGTGTTTCTTTGGTTTCTAGCTGCAGCAGCAGGAAGTGATGCTATCCAGCCTCCGCCATTGGCCTATAAGAAGTGGGGCCTGCAGGAAATGGATATGATTATAGACCATTCCAGCATAGGTGAGAGAGAGACTTTTTGAATTATATTTATTTATTAATCTTTTATTAAAAACACAGTGCAGTAGAAAAACTATAAAGTCTCTTTCAGGCATTACGACTCTGAGTGTGTTTGATCAGATGAAAAACGCCTCCACGCTGGGGGGATTTCATGCTTCGGTTAAAGGAAGCCCACCTGCTATGAGTCAGTATATCACAGTGGGAGGAGGACCTTACACCGGGTTCTACTATGCCATAGAGGTAGGCACACAATCTCTTCCTTTGTTGTTTGTCTGTTATGCTTGTGACCAGACATCCACTTAAATTTTTCTCTCTTTTTCTCTCAGGGCAGTTCTCAGCCTCTTCTCTCTCATGTGGCTCTGGCCGTGGCTAGCAAACTTACATCAGCTCTGTTCAGTGCTGCCAGGTCTGTGTGTGTCTGGGTTATAGCTCTTGACTCTCAGCACTACTTTGTGGTGTACCCTCAATGCCCTCGTGACTCATCCTTTGTCTATGTTTTCCTTTTCCTCAGTGGTTGGTTGGGGTGGAGGAGTAAAAATGAAGAGGAGTCAGTGCACAAACAGAAACCAAAGGTAGAACCGGCCACGCCCCTTCCTGTTAGGTACGTCCATATGCAGTACAGCCACGCTTCCTCCCATTTCCTTGCTTATTTAACAAAATGTCCTGATTTGTTTGTGCTTATATATCAAATACATATATTGACTTAAATTTAGAGCACAGTGTACATTATCTGTTTCCATCAGGTTTGGTCTTCCTGATTCTCGCCGGCATGGCGAGTCTATCTGTCTCTCTCCATGCAACACTATGGCTGCAGTCACTGATGACTTCGGCAGAGTCACACTGCTGGATGTGGCACGAGGCATTGCTATCAGAATGTGGAAAGGTGAGAGAGAGGTCACAGAGTGAAAGACAGTGTTTTGCTTGAGTTATGTTATGTCTTATGTGTTATGTTTGTGTGTGTGTGTGTGTGTGTGTAGGTTATCGTGATGCTCAGCTCGGGTGGGTGCAGGTGTCAGAGACACGCGGGGAAAGAGATTTAGCCACATCTCCCTCCATACCCCGTCGTCATGCCCAATTTCTGGTCATTTATGCCCCACGCAGGGGCATCTTAGAGGTGTGGGGAACTCAGCATGGACCACGAGTGGGGGCTTTTACTGTAGGCAAGCAATGCAGGTACAAACACAAACACACACACACACTCAAAAACTACAAACACACTCACAATTACAATAATTTGAAAATACACATTCATTTTTAATATCTCTCTCTCTCTCTCTTTCAGGCTGCTGTACGCAGGTCACAGGTTAATGGGTGTGAACAGTTTAACCAGCCAAGGCTGGCAGATACACACACAGCAGGTGTGTCTGTTTGATCCTGTTAATGGAGCTCTGAGATCCATCACGATACCATTCCATCTGGCACTCAGGTACACATACATATTCATGAACACACAGAAATTCACACATAATACAGATGAGCACAGATGTCCGTTCTGTGTATTTCAGTGATAAGAAGAGCGAACGTGCTAAGGACATGCACCTGCTTAAAAGACTTACCTCTCTACTTAGGAGCATGGAGGTGGAGCCAGGTCAGACCCCCTGCCCCTTATTAATATTCATAAGTGATATAATGTGCATATGCATGTACACCATTATATATGCACATATATACATATATACACATATTCAAATCTTTTTTTTAACTCTTTTGGAAGTGTTAGTAATTTGTTTGTTTTTTTTAAATATGAACCAAAGTTGTCTTTAATCTTTAGTTCTATTGCACTAATGTCTTACCATGTTTAAGTTGACCTTTGATTCACAGCTGTGCTTGAGAGTGAAGCAAAGAGTGTGTTACTGGACATTAAACATCCAGCGATTAAAAAACAGGTTAGCGAAACACACAATCACACATAGACCTTTAATACAGTGCTGTTGAGATATTGTTTTAATAAGAGATCCGATTGTTTGACAGGCCTTAGAGTCACTGCTATCCAGTAAGAATGCACCAGTGTACTGTTTGACCAACGTTACTCATGCACTGTTGGCCAGTCTGAAAGAACAAGGTGACGCCTTTAGCTCTCACTGGGTGTGGTTTATTTGTTTTGTTTAAAAATGTGTATCTAAGTTTGATCTGTTGTTTGTATTAGATCATGAGGCAATGGATGAGTCTTTGCTGCAGTTCTGTTCATCACAACTCAAACTGCTGCAGCTCTATACAGATGTCCAATTCCTGCACACACCAGCCACATCACCCACTGAGACCGAACATGTGAGGAACACATACACACACTGCCCATTTAAAGCTGCACTCCTTAACTTTTGGGGGGAAAAAATAAACCAAAATCAATTCAGCAAGTATGTAACAGTGTTTAAAAAATATTTTACACAGCGGAAATGTCAATTTGGCTTTATTTGACATCAGTACACGTAAAGAAAAGTACGTGAAGTAACCTGTAATTTTATGTGTCGAACAGAAATGGCAAAAGTTACAAAAAATAAAAAAACAGTTCACCCCAAAAATTAGAGGGATAGTTAATCCAAAAACAATTTTTTTTTATTAATCTTTTTATCCCAGATTTTGTCATGTCATTCTACATATGTATGAGTTTATTGTTTGTGTAAAACACAAAATGAGTTACATCAGACAATCCTAGCTGATCTTCTTCATACAATGAGAGTAAATGGTGACCATGATTGATCCCCATCCATTTTCATTATGTGGAAAAGAGCATTCTGCTAAACATCTCTTTTTTGTGCTGTAGAGCGGAATAAACATGATGTGGGTTTGAAATGACATAATGAATGAATAAATGACAGAATTAGATTTTGTAAACTATCCCTTTAAACTAAACAAATATATGCGTTTGTATTTTACCTGGACTCCCCACTCTTTACAGCTGTCTTTCTCTGGCATTGAAGAGGATCTGGCTCGAGTCGGCCCAGTCCTACAGCAATACACGGAGATAAACTCTCGGCCCTGCGTCTCGTTTGCTCAAGACTCTGGCGGGCAGCTGCCTGTCCCGACATTCCTGTCTCAGTTAGAGTGGGTCGATGGAGAGCTGAGAGTGATCAAACAACCTGATACCGACTGGACCCAACTGGGTAAACCAGCTTCCCAATTTTATTACGTTGTCTTATTTTTGTGCTGTAAAAATGTCGTACATTTTTTCTTAATTGTTCATTGTTTTACATTTTGTATTCATTTCGCAAGCGGCCGTCGTCACTGTGTGAACGTTTGTGTTTACAGGTAGCTTTCTTTTCTGGGGTTGTCTTTCTGGTCAGAGTCCTTTACAGAGAGTGTGTGACACCTTACAGGAGAGCGGCATCAGTCCTCAACAGCTGCTGGTAAGAGAAATGGAGGGATAGAGTGATGGAAAGAAAAGAAGGAATAAAATGAATATTAAAACTATAGAATTGGAAGGTCCAAGCTCTCTCTCTTAAACACACTCTCTCTATCTCTGTTTGTCTCTCCTGCAGTCTTTGCTTTTGACTGTTTGGCTGAACAGAGAAAAGGAGGTGCTGAAGTGTCCGGACGCCGTCTCAAATCTGCACACCCTGTTCGGCACACTCAGCTCCATGAAAGGTCTGCGGTGTCGTCTTATTCTTGCTTGAATACATATGTATGTGATTGACTTTTAAGTTGCAATTCTCTGTACAATTGTGTTTTGAAATTGCATGTTCGTGTGTGGCAGGAGCAGTTGATGAGTCATGGGATGGGCAGTCTGTCTCCCCCTGGTGGCAGCAGGTGCGCACGGCCTGTGTTCAGTCTGAGAGCGCGGCTGCTGCGTTACTGGCTGCTCTAGTCGCTTACCATGTAGCCAAGAGCACCGTCACTAAACTGGCACAGAGCAAGGTGTGTGTGTGTGTGTGTGTGTGTGTAGTTTCATGATCTTTAGAGCTGTGTGTATGTAGACTCACACCCATTGACCATACATGGAAGACATACTACCCACAATAATGAAAGCTTTTTCAAAACAGCATACTTAATTCTGATTGGCTGCCATTATGCAATGTTCATGGGTCAAGGTGCACAGATTTATTATTGGTTATATTGATTTGACAATGAAAGCTGCCAGGGAAGAACTAATCGGTACATTTGAGCAATTCGGTTAGGATCAGATCAGCAAATCAAATATCTGCAAGACCATGTAGGTCTAATTCTCACACTCTGTGTAGTTTCAGGAGGAGTGGGAGTGTGTATCTCTGGAGTTGGAGCAGTGGGGGGTGTGTATAAAGCAGCTGGAGGATGTTCTTGCTCTGCAGGCACTGCTCTCCCTGCCCCCTCCTCAGGGCTCCACAGGGGGCACTGTTCCACGCTGCTCAGTCAAAACACTATTGGAGAGTGGAAGAGGTACATCAAATAAACACACACAGACATACACGTGTCCGTTGTCAAATTAAGGTTTAAATATTTGCTTTATACTTCAAAATCTTCTCCAGGGGGTGTAGCAGACTGTGTGTCTAAGCAGATCTTCAGACAGGGTGTGTCTCCAGAAGTCTTGAAGGATATTCTACAGCGGAGGCTGGAGAATCAATCCACAAAACAGCCGTTACAACGAGGAGGGGAGGAGAGACTGGAGGGTAACCATGGAAACGCTAAATCATTTCAGATCATGTGGCTTAGATGTTAGATGATTTCATTTTCCAGCATCAGCAGAGGCTTGTTTTTTAATTAAAAAGTTGTATGGGTGCTTTGTGTTTGTCTGAAGCATATGTGTGTTATCTCAGAACTGCTAGAGTGTGTGTGCCAACGCTTCCCAAACTCTCTGTCCCCTGATGTGCTGTTCGCTCACTGTAGCTGGGAACATGTGGTCCAGTGGAACAAAGATCCAGAGGTAGAGATGAATACAATCCTAATACTTAATGCTGGAGAAATATCACCCAATCACAGAGAGCACTTTATCACTCTCTCTCTTTCTCTCTCTCTGCAGGTGGGGCAGTATTTAGAGTGGTCAGTGGAGTTTTTGAAGATGATCTCTAATCCTCACATTCAGTTGGGTAAGAGACTTTAATTAAAAATGACATATTTTGAGTGAATATAAGCTGTTTCTGGAGACATTAGATGAGAATCAATCTCTGTTCAAAGATTTAAACTGATTTAAACCGGGTCTCTCTCAGGTATCTCTGCTATGATGTGGCAGACGTTCATTGTCAAGCGGTTTTCAGCTGCTGCCTTCCTCATGGAAAAGGTGTGCATGAACGTCTGCTCTGTTAATTGGTGTTTGAACATTATAAAACGTTGATTAACTGTGTATGTGTCAACAGGTGGGGAAGGCACCCAAAGATCGACTCTGCAGACGGGTGAGAGGCCACATACAGTGCAGAAATACACACAAAACACACACATTAAAATAAATCTGATCTGTGATTTCATGTGCGTTTAGGATGTAGGAATGGGAGACGCAGCCGTGAGGACATTCCTGGGCTCCTGCGTGCAGTTACTCCAGGCTCTGATGGAGGTCTCATCTTCTTCTTTTCTCCCTTCTTTTCCTATTTTCTCCAGAGTAAGGACTGATCCAACGGAGGATGCATGGACGGAAGCATGCCTATAAGTTTCCATGTTTTATAAATCTGCATCTAATCGTGTTACATGAATTGTATTGCGATAAAATAGTCATTTCTAAATGGATGTCTGGTCTCTGTCTTCCAGGCGGATTCAGGGGTGGAGGAGGTGTCTGCTCCAGACGTGTGTGTGGAGGAGGCGTGGAGCGCCGCAGAGGGTCCCGTCTCTATAGTGGAGCTGGCAATGGATCAGCGATCTGTTCACTACCCACTCGTTCAGCATCACTGTGTGTTAGCATCAGTGCTGCATGCTGCTATGACCTTCTCCCTGCGTCTGAAACCGCTAAGCCTGTTCGACAGCAAGGTGTGAACACACTCATTAGTCATGCATGTGTATATATATAATACACACACACAAACACATACACACCCAACTGTGTGTTGAAATGTTTTGCAGTTAAAAATTTAATGAGTTTCGTAAACACGTTAACTTCAACATTTGCTGTCCTGCGCAGGGTAAGAATGCATTTTTCAGAGATCTGACCTCCATTCAGTTGTTGCCCAGCGGAGACATGGACCCCAGCCTGGTGGCTGTAAGACAAGAGGTGAGACACAGTGCCCCCCTCAGCACTGGAATACAATTACATTTCTTCAAAGTTGATTCAGTATTTGCCATATGCATTTGGTACAGTGACAATATGGTGTTTCTTCTGCCACATTAAACAATGTCTGGGTGATTGGATACCAGATAAATAAACGTTTATAGTGCTGGTCTGAAACTAACGCTGCTCTGTTAGTTTCCTGTTTTCAGAAACTAACCACAATCATTTGTGTCTGTGTAGTTTCTGATGAGCGTACTGACAGGCTGGGTGAAGGTGTTAGCAGATGCTGAGGAGAATGGTGTCAAAAACAGCAGCACTGAGGACTTGTGGCCATCTGTGTGTATGGAGCTGTCATCTCTACTGCAGGTCAACACTGACATACTGCGCAGACACCTTGTGTGTGATCTCTATAACCAGGGCCTGGACCTGCGGGCAGAGGAGGTAATCCACACACACAGTGTTGAGCCTCCTCCTGAGATACACATTTGTTTTGTTTGCTTCTATCATTTGTTTTGTCATTTCTTTTGGCCGTTCATTCGTTTCTTCATTTGTTCATCGTCTCAGGCGATCATGGAGGTGCAGGATAAGGATGTTTTGGGCTCTCAGCTTCTGGTGTTGACGGGTCAGAGGCTCTCCTTCTCTCTGCTCCACTCACAGTCACAGACCAAACCCAACATGGAGCTGCTGGCCCGTCTGCCGCCCACCCTTTGCACCTGGCTGAAAGCCATGGTAAGAACACAGTTCCTCATAGCTGCACTGTTCTCGAAGCCCTGACTGGTTTTCACTGGCCCATATCATTTATGTGTTTGTTAGGACCCCAGCGAGCTCCGTTGCCCCTTGGTACCTCTGTCTCAGAGCGCCCGACTTATCAACAAAGTTGTGGAGATGCTACCTGAAAACCACGCCCAGTACAGCCTTGCCCTCCACTTGCTGGAGGCCGTAGACTCTTTACAGGAAGAGCCCTGATGTACAGACGCACAGGAGAGAGAGCTAGAATCATGTTATTATAAAATCCAGAAATGTTTTTGAGTTTTGTATTCCAGACACCGTAAACCTGGAAAACCATCAAATCAACATCATCATTATTAGTAATGTTTAACTCAGCAGGTTTCATTTCTCAATGATTACTCGAACCACAGATCTAGACACCAGAACACCTAGAAGACTTCTAGTCCCAGAATGCCGTGCATATTGGATGTGCAGTGAGGTACAGTTAGAGGAAAAAGACTAGAGACTCCACCCGAAAGTGTTATTACAATTTAAACAATGCTGTTATGTAGAGTAGTTCACATGGAATCATAGTCTTGGGTTTTCTTAACAAAGAAACCTTGACAGAATCTTGTGCGGTATAATTAATGTACACAAAACGTTACAGTGTATCAAATGCATAGGGGAGAGATAGAAGAATATATTTTCTATTATCAGTTCTGGATGTTCTCAGTGATGTTTCTCATTTACCTGCCAATCAAAAGTCTAATGTGTTTCATTGATGCTTTTCATTTTAAATGTTTAACTTTAGTCGAGACTAAAAGTACATTTTCACAAGTTTTATGCAGTCCTGTACCGTCTGGTAGAGTCTGATTGCTCATATAATGCAATTTAATCATGATACCAAAAATAAAAACATTTGAGTCCTTTTCCATAGTGTTGTGTAAAATGTTCTCAAACTTGGGGCCTTGTTTACAAAATGTTTCATAGAATCCAGTCTACATTCATTCTTGCTGTCTCTAATGTGCATGTATGATTCAGATACATGGGTTCCAGATGTGAACACTATAAATCGCAAATGATCTTGGAATTGTGCACATCTGAAAGGTTCCTCACTGAAAGTTTCCGAAAGTTTACGCCCGTAAAGGGACAAACGAATGAAAACGCGTTCTCATGTTGTTAGTTTTATTTAAAACGCAAGAGGGCGCTATAGCAACATTTTGTGAATCTTGTATTTACGCTTAACACATGTACATAAATAACACATCCAAACAGATACCAACAAATTTTAGAAGAAAACATGAGTTACAAAAAATCAACTGAGAAAAAAACATAAGAAACATACATAATGATAATTTATACACATAATAACAATATCACAAATAAAATAGAAGCAATTTATTTTTCAGCAATTTTTCTTTTACCTGTTCAGCGAAATTAATTGAATACCTGTTTTTTTGTAATCAGTAAGATAACAGGCCCATTTTAAATTTAGAGTATATAATATTAAATCATCAATTATTAAAAACTAGATCATATTAAAATGTTGTGCTTCGTTTGTCTCTTTCCAAGTAATTGTCATAATAGTGTTTCAATGGGAAGAGAAGACGATGTAATTAAATAAGTATAAACTAGATTCGATGAACTAACAGAATTAATCACCTCTTTTATTTCATCAGAAATTGTACAAACCAAAAGTAGTGACCAACAACACCGTCTACAACCGACCTAAGAAAAGCGTTACATTAATTATTTCTGTTGTTCCACGAATAGACACAAACTTCACAAGCACATTATTCCCAGTTTACAGCGTTCAAAACGTCCATTTTAAACGATGTATTAGCGTTATTGCATTGTTATACGAAGGTTAATCCAACATTTTATTCTGTAACGTTTTTAAGCCGTTCCACTAACAGTTTAAGAATAACAATTTTGATATATAGATATAAACTTAAGATAATTGGAGAGAACTTTTATAGAACATTAAGCCGATGTTCTGAGAACGTTCTCTGTTAGCTGGGGATTATTTCAATAAGACGATGCTTTGTCCTTGCGTCGTTTTGCTCCCAACATAAACATGTGCTTAGATAAAATCGAACGAAGCCTTTATTTACAATTCCCGTCTGAGAAAGACAAAGGTCATATTCAGCTTTTGGGATTGTCCTCGTGCGTGGGTGTGGTCACACGTCAATCCATTTGAGAATAAAAATCCCGGGACCTGTCCCTGCAGGTTACTTTATTCCCCGTGTACCTGTCACTGAGCCCAGGCCAAGAACACAGAAGCAAGAAAAGGGAACCACCGAAAATGAATACACTGTGGACATTGTGTCTTGGAGTGCTGATCATGACTTTACCATTTTCATTACAGGTAGGAACTTTTCATTTGTTGCCTTAGTAGAAGAGAAGGCAAAGCTTTGTTAACTTTTCTGCCATTTTTTTTGTAAGCGTATATAAATATACAAATATAATCATAATAAAAGTTTTTTAGTATTTTTCTGTCTTTTCATGTGTTACAGGAGAGCTCTGATATTCAACCAAAGTCCTTAGATAGCCATCAGTCATCTTCATCATCATCATCATCATCATCAAGCAGCTCGGCCACGACTGCTCATTCAAACTCCAGTGCTGCAGGACAGACTCCTGTGCCCATTGCCTTGTGCCTCCTAATCCCTGCAGCCACCCTGGGCTTCCTACACAATACACCTTAAACTGGATGAAGAAAGTTTGCCATAGATGAACCAGGATTGAGACACTGGCAAAGATGGACGGCTGGTTACCCAGAAAACAAGCCTTTCCAAAATATCTTTAAAACAAAGGTCACACCGCAGGGAGAGAACACTTAAATAGTAAATGATGAAAGGTAATAAAGTTTGAAGATTTTTCACAAGGGATTTGTTTGGTTACATTAGTTTTAAGCTTGTAAACCGAAGGTCCTCCAAATCGCAGTCCCAGCAAAACCACATTGAACTCTTTTTTGTGTTTTTTTTAAATAGGGCGTCTGCTCAGCGGTAATTTCCTTTAGGTGGGTCTGTTTCTCAGACACCCAGGATGTCATTTTTAGTAGTTATCACCATGCATTTAAACTGTGTGTCGTTTCAGAATTAAAGTGAGGCAATTTGTTTGCTGTCATGATGTCATTTGTATGCGTACATCCAATTTTACTGTTAGTACGTAATGTAATCTCTTCTTGCAATATTTATTTACGCGGATTGTAATGAGCCAATAATTGTAATGATTCTATGTGTGCAAACAGACATAAATAAAGTGAATGATTTTATATGTTTATATGTCATCTTTCATCCATCTTATTAACGTGTGTGCTCTGAGCATACCACAATCATTATGTTGTATTGATGCGTTAAGTTGTGAATTCTTCATTTACATATCCTTTTAGAAAGAGGCTGTGATTGGCCTTCTCGCTTCTGGGTGGGTATATAATACGTCACACATCAATCAGTGAGAATAAAACCCCCTGCCTGTCCGCATTACTGAGCACAGACTCTCGGTTCATCAGAAATCTTCTCAAGAAGACGAAAAGACAACTGTAAAAATGAATAAAATCTGGATTTTGTGCCTTGTGATGCTGATCATGACTGTACAATTTTCAGCTTCCGAGGTAGGCACTGTAAATTGTTTTATTTATTGCCTTAGATTTGTAGAATATAGTGAGATTTGTTAGCTGTATTGTCATTTTTGTAACAGGAGAATAAACCAATTAGATATCTTTGTTTACTATTTGGGCATTGTATCGTGTCCTTCAAATGGCACTCACAAATTAAGAAAAGCAATTAGAAAGTAATTCATTCAAACTGACATAAATTAGGCAATACACCTAATGCAAGAAAGACATGTCAATAATATCTTTATCTTGAGGAGATGTAGAAGCTTCACAGATTAACAGGATGGTAGGATCCAGAGATCCATTCATTCAGAATACTGTGTTGCAACAAATAACATAATGTGTAAAAGTCAGATTAGACAGAAGGTAAAAATGCACATTTTCACTTTTTACAGTGTGCATCTATATTACACAATGTAAATTACACTATAACATAAACTCTGCCTGTTCTTTCACAATATGATTAGGAAAAAACTGAGGCGAAAAAGGAGGAGCCAAAAAAAGATGAAGTGCCGAAGAAGGACGATAAAACAGATTCCAGCGCTGCAGGACTGATTCCTATGTCCACCACACTGTGTCTTCTGATGCCAGCAACCACACTGTTCCTCCTCCACAGCAGATCCTAATCTAATCTGATGGAAAAAATTTGCTAAAGATGAAGGAGAATGAGACAGCAGCAAAGATAGACAGCCAGTCGTCCCAAAGATCAGACTTTTACAAAATTTTAGCAAATAGAACAGACAAAAGGAGGATGAAACACAATGTATTTTGTACATCAAATTGTATAACTCTCTCCTTTTACATTATTTTTATATTGTGAGGAGCCATTTATTGTAATGATTAAGAATTTGTTAATGTGCACAATTAAACCGGATGTGAACTAAAACTTATGTCTGTGTGTCATTTTCTATTTAATTATATGTATTAATGTGTGTCTTAACTATAATAACAAACTATATTAGTATCTGTACTAACGTCTTTTGGTTGTAATATGTTATTATAGTTAGTCTGGCGGTAAGGGAAAGTGTGGACTGAATACTTTGTCAATGCTACAAAAAATGCTAGCTTGTGAGCAGCAGCTTTATCAGATTAAAGAGGTTAAAACCCCATGACATGCAGTGAAGTCTAAAATTCTGACAAAAAAGTCTGAGATCTTTAATCTAAATCTGGAAAACGTTTTCAAACAAGGACAGGCTGCAAAGCAATGATATAAATTATTTATACACCACTAAGAAACATTAAAAAATAATTTAAAAACTCAGATAATTGCAATTGGTGCAGTCACCATGACCGTTCAACCAGCCTGCGGTTAGAGGAAGTGTGTTTGTGTGTGTGAACAAGAAGGAAATCTTATTCAAAAACACATTTCTCTTCTGCAACCACCACTCAAATAAAAAATTAAAACATATAAATAGGCACATATTTTACTAAACATGTGTTCAAAATCAGAATAATTTTAATGGCTTAGGAATCAGTTCATTTGGCGGTACATGTGATTAAATAACATTAAATTACAAAAAAAGTGTACGGTACGTAAATGCAAATAAATAAATAAGCCAAAACATTTAGCCTACATCTGTTTCTAGTATATTTTCATATCTTATTTGTCATATGTGTACCAGCCTTTTACAAAAGGTTCTTTGTAGAACCTTTGTAGGTTCTCTGCAAAGAAAAGGTAGGAAGGAAATGGCTCTTTTAGGAACCCTGAATGGTTTTAGGAGTGACCAGAAATTGTTCTTCTATGGCATTGCTATGAAGAACATTTAGTAGCACCTTTTTAAAGAGTGTGCCCCTGATCACATGACAAAGACACTATTGTCAAACCGATAATCAAGCATTTGATAAACAGCTTCTGTTCGTCTGCTACTTCCTGCATCTTAAGCAGATGTTTCCTGCATCTCTATTTCTCTCTTTATGTCTTTCCTTTTTCATTTAAAATTCATGTTCTGTTAAACTTCTATTTCTCTCTTTCCAGATTCATGCATATTTTTATTTCATCCAGAGAAAGCACACTGCTCTATTCAAATATGTTGTTTTTAGCACACGGAGTAAAAAAGATAGAACCTCTGAGAAGGTTCCTCCTTTAAATTAATTCTGTGCTCTTTATCATGACTGTTAAAGACTGCCCAAAACTTTCTATCAATACAAAACAATACTGTTACCTGTACCGAACAGAAAAAAACAGTCATTGCTGAAGAGCAAAGGAAAAGGTTTCTGGAGATTGTTAAATCTGATTCTAAACATAATTTCTGTTACTGTAATAAAAAGCACAAGGTCACATTTGAAATGCTGACCTCTCTGTGTCACCAATGACCATTTAGTATATACAGTAAGTGCCCTAAACATGGTTTGTGGACTTGTGTTTACTTTCTAGTAATGAAGATATTGTCATTGCTACAACCCCTAATGTCTGAACCTTTACAGATGAAGAGATTAAGCATTTAAATGCATCTTATAAAGGAAATAATGCAAATTAACATGAAAATATGAAGGCATTTTCAACTATCTGAAAATAACAAAACTGACAATGTATTACATTTTTCATACAAACTACTCACAATGAAAAATAACTTTCAGTCTTTTAGATATGTCTGTATGCCTTTTAGACAGCTTTTTAAAGAACTAATCTTTGATTCATTATTATTATTGTTGCTGTTGTTATTTTTATTTGCTATATTGTAAATGTACACCATGACAACTGTACTCTCTGGCTCTGAAACACTCTTCAGGTAAACTGGAATGCAGATGATAATGCATATGTTTTGCTCGTGACAGCAGAAGCAGTACGCAAACCTCACACCCCCGTCTCCTCTGAAACTGTCTTTCAGTCTGTTTTCTACACATCTGAAGTTTTCATGTGTTGATTGAAGTGGCCAATCTAACACAGTGAAAAGATTCTTTCTCCGTAATCAATTTCTGCGCTCTTTATCAGTATGACCGTTTTCCAAAAATGTCATCAAACCATCAATTAATTAATGCAAATACAGTACTGTTACCATAATAAAAAACGAAATTCAGACCAAATGCAATGATTAGATTAATTTTATGGCCCTGTGCCTTCCACAGAAGATACATCAATATATATTTAGACCACTTAGCGGTTGCTTTTAGGATGTGAGGAGTCATTCAACCAACGTAACAAAAACATTTTCTACTTTGCCTTTAAAAGACTTCTGACAGTAAACTAGAAACCAAAATGGTTACCCAGAACACAGATCTATTAAGGTAGTGGTTTGTGGCTGTTCTTCTGCAAACAGACTTATTAATAAAACCCAGAACGATCATTTATACACTATCGTAACTGTAGATATTTATGTTTATTTATGATCGTTTAACAGACTGCACAGCCACCATGGTGCCCTGACAAGGACAGCTGCTAGCTTTTTTCTTTTTATATATTTATTTGTACAGAGAACTTGAGGCTATCATAATGTTTACCAACAGGGTTTGCTGATTTTTGGGTACATATTTGTCCCCAATATATGGTTAAGTAAACCCTCACACTCACACACACATATTATACTGTACTCTTTTTGGTGTGTCTCCAGGTGAATAATGGTTCTGCGAGGCCACTAGACCCCAGCCTCTTGAATTATGACATGTCTATATAATGGGGGATGACATCACAGCACACCACATTTTACATTGACATTTATGGAAATTTGGTTTCCTGGTGAAGATTTTATTTAAATGAACAGAAAATATATGGTCTGTTATGACAGAGGTTTCCTACTGATTTAAGTGTTTTAGCACATACCCTTAGAAACACATGTGCTTACAGATATGTGACTACATGTGTTTCTACATGAGGTTGATTACATTAACACCTCTGACACTCTGCACTCGACAACGACAGATAAACAACCAGCGCTTTATACACCACCACACTAAGCTTCAGTGTGGGGCAGTTGTGACCTACTGGTTAGTGAGTCGAGGTTGCTGGTTCGATTCCAGCACTTGCTTCCCGGGCGCAGTAACGTGCTGCCCACTGCTCCGGGTGTGTGCGTGTTCACGACTTGCAGTGTGTGTTCACTCCTCACCAGTGATGGGTTAAATTTCGGGTATGTGTTATAATGTCTGACAAATATATCACTGTTACTTTCATTCAGAAGCAAGACAAACTGATTCTGTGTATGATGTTAGGTGGTAGGAAGTGTTTTTGTGACCTTATGCATCACACTCCAGGTGACAAATGTTTGTCATATGTCGTATGGCAAACAGCATGTCTTTAATAAAAAGAAAAAACATAAATTACATGTAGGTCTAAAGGTCTGCCTGAGATGATTTCAGGCCGTTACACGACAAATGAAGCTTTTTCCCAGGGTAAATCTACAAATTATTTCATAACCACATGTGCACGTTTTTTATCTGTTAAACACGATTGAGATAAGACTGCATGACCCACCTCAAGGTTTTTTGTGTATTAAAGCTATATAATACAGCCAGATAAGTTCACCCAGAAATAAAAAGTCTGTATATACAGTATATATATATATATATATATATATATATATATATAAAAGACACATAACCTTCACATACTTGATGTGACTAAACTTAGTGATGTTAAAGGGTGTCATCCTTCAGTGGAAACAGGATGTGTAGGCGTTTCTGAGAGAGCGGTTAGGTTGTGGTTAGCTGCTGTTGTTTATGCTGTACGAAAGTGTTGTTGAACTTATTCTGGAACTGAAAAGAAAATCGAATGGAGAAGCAGCATATTCAGCTTCACAGCAATGTATTATGCTTGATTGAACAAACAACAATGACTCCCTTAAATACTGTCATGCTCTTCCTGCTTCTATATCAGCCACAAGCCATTACAACACCAATAATGTACATTAGGCACATAACAGCTGTGGCATCATCACAAACCTGCTAATATGAAAACATGTTGATATCTGACTGACGATACAATGCAATTCTTTGTCTTCTGGGTTTGTCTTCAGTTCAAAACTGTGATACCTCTGTGATCTGTTACTTGCATTTTATGCTTTGCCCAGTATGTTCACCCTTTGATATTGAAAGTATTGATTCAAACACATCCGTTTATTTTTTGGTTTTTTAACCCTGATAAAAAATGAGAATCTTTATACATTTAAAGTATTTCTTAATTTAAACACATTGATTTTTTTATGTTTAGCCTTAACATCATTAATCCCTCTGCAAATCAAACACTTGTTTCAATGTTTGGTTATGATCCTGTTGTATATGTCCGTTCTCTAACTGATGTTTCCTTCTCTCTCTCATTAGAGTCCCAATGGAAAGGTATCACTGGAAAGTTGACCTTTTGCTCCATCCAGTGAGCTACTGTCAACAATTTCCAGTCCTGTAGTGTTTGACCAATCAGCTGCAAGCCGATGGGAAGACCTCTGTGTGACAGGGCTGTTGGCACTGTGATGGCAGGCAAACCTACAGAAGTGTTAAAATCACATAAATAAACATCAACACAATCCTACACAAACTAATAAAGAATATCTTCATATTTTTATATTTTTTTGACAAATGGATCTATATCATAAGAACAGTTCACACAAAAATAGAGCACAAAATCTCAGTTCATCTCCTTTTCAATTTGTAGGAGACATAAGTCAGGTTGAGTTTGTTGATATTGCTGGAAGAAAAAACCGTGTCGTTCTCAGAGGTCATTCGGCTGCGGTTTACACGTCCTTCAGATTTGTTTGCGACTAGCAAGGCTCCCTGACTGGCCTCAGATCAGTTTAATTCACCTGTTAAATTAGGTGATGCAAATCATGATTGGACAGGTTAAGGCTTTAAGGACGTGCAGAGTTTGGATCTCTATGGAAACTTTACCTCATCTTACAGTGCATACTTTACCTGCTAAGTTAACCGGCTGGGTGAAGATGTCTTCCTGCGCGCTGCGCGTTTGGTTGTCTTCCTGGATGAAGTCAGAATAGCACGCCGCATCGCTCAGCGTCGTGGGCGTCAGGAGAACATCAACACCAGAGCTGAACACGCTCTTAAAATCTTCAGTGATAAGACGTCTGATCTGTTGAGCCTTCACAAAGTAATTCTCGTAGTTTCTGTGAAGACAAGCATTTAACAATGAAATATGTGCAAAAGCTTCATCAGGTTTTATCATAAATGTTTCCAAATTAAAAAAAAAAAACGGCGCTCCTCACCCTTCTGCCTACATGTCTACATTATTTTAAGGATTACTTATTAAAACTTGTTTTGGTAAATAAATAACTAACATTTTTACCTTATATTTTTAATTTGACTAATGTTTTTTAATTTTTAATTTTCTTAGCAATTTTTAAAATAAATTACTTTAAAATGTTTTGCTTTTTAATTTAAGCTTTTGCTTAGCAATTTGTTGTTTTTAAAAAAATCTTGGATGCATTATGTGATGCATTATGTATTATAGAACAGATGCATTAGGTTGCATTATGCATAGTAAAACAACAGGGCGTTTGTAAACTCTTTGTGTTATATACAACAGCATGTAAATAAGAGATCTGCAAATGAGTCAAAACATCAGTTCTCTTTCAAGAGGCACGCACTGTTTCAGAAGGAAGTAGTTCCCTGAGAGGATTCTTCTGCGGACAACATTATTAAAGCCCTCGTGTCTTGTGGTGGCGTACATGGCATCTGTGGAGCTTTCTACTGCACTGCGATGGCCTAAGAAGACATGACAGAGAAGTTTAAACATATTATTTACGTGTACATTTAGGCATTTAGCAGACATGTACATTATTTAATGGTTTTATGAATGATTAGCTTTATTTTGTACCGTATTCAAGCCCGTCAAATCGTGCCATATTGGATGCTACCTCACAGCAACACAGAACGTGGTAACAGACAATGGAGTGTTGTGTGTGTGGGAGGGAAACTTCTCGAACCCGCGCTCCTGCCTGCTCAAACATGGCTGCCACTCGATTCCACTGGGCCAAAGTTTCCTTAGACAGGCCTGGGGCATGATACTCCTAACATAACAGACACTCTATTACAACATCACACAAATCTCTAAATGTTGTTTGTATTACATGTTAGATGCTACTGACACCAGTGGTTGGGTTGAAAGCAGCTTTACCTTTGGTATGCCGACACATACGTCTCTGATATCAAAGTTCTCAGGAAGGCTGGGTGGAGTGCTTGGTGCCTGAACAGTTGTTGAGTCCTTTTCATCTTGCCCTTGCAGAATCCCTGCAACACAAAACACCTGAAATGTCAGACTTCACCGATGGCAATGCAAAAGTAGCCTCACACCCCCCCTTATACGGAACTGCATATGATCTGGTCCACATTAGCTCATTTAGATGTCTGACTGACAGGTACCACAACCAACCACACTCTGCTTTGGGCTGATTAGGGGTGGGTTTATCTGAAATGGATTAAACCACAAAAATATCCTGGGGTGGAAAAACATAGGAATAATGCAGCTGTTTTAAACAATAGACGATGCATTCGTGATCACAATTTCAGCCTGTCCAATACAAAACTAAATAAAACACCTTGTGTGATCATTCGTCCACAAGTTGGTCAGCCAATCAGATAAGAGCTTGACAGACTGTTTTCCACTTTAGTATGCAAACTGGCTGTGGGTGGTTAACAGAAACGAATGCCAAGTCAACTGAAATTAACAGTAAACTACGTTAAAGATAATCTATAAGCACCTCATTAAAACGCATATAAATCCACTCTCATACTTAAGACTGTGGCAGCATCACGGACACTCCTGGTCATAATTCCCGGCACATCCATTGAGTTGACCAGTGGGATGAGCCCGTGACGGGAAATCAGGCCGTACGTGGGCTTTAAAGCCACGACTCCACACAGAGAACCAGGGTTTCGTGTGGATCCTCCTGTATCTGACCCCAAAGCTCTAAATAAGAGATGTATAAGGCGCCTTCATGTACTATCTGAAGTTAAATGTAATGCATACTTCATTTACTGTGTTGAAAGGAACATCTGATCAGTGCTAACAAGAACACTCTGCACTCACAGGAAGGAGCTGAGAGATGCAACTGCTGCTGCGCTCCCTCCCGAACTTCCTCCTGCAATCGCCCAATCAGATTCTGGATCTCCTCTGCTCTGCTCATGGTATGAAGTCGCATAGCTCCAGGGGTTTCGCACCGGACCGAACACCCCATCTGTACTGCCAGACCTTTAGAGAGGAAGATATAACAGCCAATGGCATTCAATCCCAGTAAAAACCTCCTTTTATACTGTCCTGTATTTTATCCTTTAGCTGACATAGAAATGATATATTTGCGTGTGTGTTTACTTACCCCATTGCAAACTCATCTAAATTATTTTTCCCAATGAGAACTGCTCCTTGATCCAACAGCTTCTGCACAACTGTAGCATTGAATGGAGGGGCATAACCTACAATTGCAAACACAAGTAATGTAAACTCCTTACAAATCTGCCAGACGGTAAATCTGTGCACAGGTCTTGTGTTTGTAAAGGAGTTTAACTGACCTTTGAGCATGTTTGAAGCACAGGTTGTCTCTATATTTTCTGTGCAGAAGTTATCTTTCACAGAAAATGGAATTCCATCCAGAGGACCAAGAGGTTTACCTTATAGTAAACAAACAGGAGCACATGTAAATTGTATTATTAAAACCAGAAGCATACATAGATTTGAAGAGAAAGAGAGAGAGAGAGACACACACACACACACAAACACACACACACACCCTGGCCTAGCCTGCTGTCTGCTCTCTGTGCTTGCTCCATGGCTTTTTCCTCTGTGATGGTGATATACGCATTCAGGAACCTCGTCCTTTGTATTTGATTGATGCATTTCTTGCAAAGCTCAGTGGCAGAAACCCTACCCTCCTTCAGTGCCTGGGACACCTGCAGGAGACAGTTGAAAGCAGAAAGGGGAACGTTTGAACAATTGTCTTTTGACATATGCTAAGCAATTAAAATCTAATACAATAATCATTGCTTTGTAAGATATTGTTTATATTTGACATAACACACTGTACGACTCCTGACAAACGTGCGCATTTTAAAGTTATTTTTAAAAGTTATCTTATTAGAAAATAATTATTTAATGGCTACTGGCATATTTCTGTATAAGTTAAACGTAACAATGTCATAGCATACTGGACATTACTGGTCTTCAATACACCGACCAAATCAGGCAACATTATCTATTACGATGCATAACATTTTCAGGATTTTCATTAGGCTAATTCTGAATCAGAAGTAAGCCGTGTTCATTTATTTAAAATTAAAGTGAACACACCTCTCTGATGGACAGGCCGATCATCGCCGCTGCAGGACTACACGTTACACTGGAGGCTGACATGACAGCAGAATGTCACTGACGTGCCATCATCTCTGCCCTGTGATTGGTCATTCGCAAAGCGCTGCGGTCTGTGATTGGTTCAATCCGCCGTGTGAAAGTTCAAGTCAACCGGTTTGTTTAGTTTTTGTAGGGCATGAGATGTGCTTCCGAGATTGTGTCAGTATGGAATTATAGGTTTTATTCATATTCATTGACGGGTTTGTGAGAGACTGTAGAAGTGCTCATGCTTTAATCGTGCTGTTGATTTTAGCAGTATCGCTCTGGATTGTTTTAGATCAATAAGACATGCATCTCATGTGTAGGCGATGGTTGGTGTCCACGCTGAGGGCTCACGGAGGTCATTGTAGGAGCTTCAGTGTCTCAGCATCCCACAGGACTGTAATGAACGCATGGGTCATCGACAAATACGGGAAAAACGATGTGCTGAGGTTCACTAAAAACGCGGCTCTTCCGATCATCCACTATCCCAATGAAGTGATCGTGAAGGTTCACAGTGCGGGCTTGAACCCCATTGATATCAGCATGAGAGGTATACGACGGGTGTACACAGACCGCATCACTGCTCTTGTGTAGTTGTAGTGTTTCACGGTACATGTTGGTATCTTTCTGTTTGTCATGACGTCATTTCTGAACTGTGCTCTTTATATTATGATTTACCTGGTCATTGTGAGCTGTCATTTATAGACCTGAATCTCAGGTAATCCGACTAACAAACACAATGGCTTAACACATCATTTTAAACTTAAAATGATCTAGATCATAGTTTCTCACAAAGTTTTTTTATTCTAGTTTCACAATGTTAAACCATGTTTTTTAAGGAAATGTTGATTTTTTTGTGTTTTGTAAAACACATTTTCAGTTAATTTCAGTCAATAACAGTTACTTCATGCAAAGTCATGTAAAAACAAGCCTTTTCTTTGTGTTAAAAATAATTAGTAACACAGCATGCTGGTTCTGGCCTGGGAAAGAAAAAACATGCACAGTATGGCTATACAGTATTTGAGTTTAAACCTGGTAATAAATACATTAATGTAAGCAGATGCTGACAAGTGTGTATGGTGTGTTTTATAAAGTCTTTCATGTTTATTGAAGGTGGTTATGGGGCAGCTACTTTTGCCATGAAGCGTGACCCACTAAACATTGACCAATCAGGCAGTGAGTTTCCTCTCATCCTGGGACGTGATGTGTCTGGAGAGATCATGGAATGTGGGCTAGATGTGAAGTATTTTAAACCGGGAGATCAGGTGCCTTATACATGTATTATTGCCTGAGAAATGAGTTCTTAAAGGAGTAGATTACCCAAAAATAAAAAATAAAAACAGTCATTTACTTACTTTGTCATTTCAAAATTATATGACTTTCTTTTCCTGTGGAAAACAGAAAAATATATTTTCAGAAATGTCTCTGTAGTTTTGTGTCCATACTGTGGAAATCAATAGGTGCCACTGTTGTCTGGTTACCGTCATACTTTAAAATATCTTCTTTCGTGTTTCTTAGAAGCATAAAAGTCATAGAGGTTTGGAATGACATGAGGTTGAGTAAATGATGAAAGAATTTTCATTTTTGGATAAGCTATTTACATTTACGCATTTGGCAGACACTTTTATTCAAAGCTACTTACATTGCATTATACTATTCATTGTTTCTGAGTATGTGCAATCCCTGGGATCGAACCCATGACCTTGGCATTGTTAACGCCATGCTCTAACCACTGAGCTACAGGAAAGCTGTAGCTCGGTGAAAGCTGTAGCTATCCCTTCAACTGTATTTGGAATTGTGTTAAAAAGTTAAAAAGACAATACAGTTAAAAAGACAATAACAAAGTCAGATAATGATGCCAGTAAAGTGGTATAAAATCACATGGGGGTTACAAAAGTAAAGGCTTAGTTTGGGTAAGGAAGTGACAAGCTGAAGTGTCTGGTTGTTTTCTCCTGTCAGGTGTGGGCTGCCATCCCTCCATGGAAGCAGGGTGGTCTGGCAGAGTTTGTAGTGCTCAGTGCCAATGAGGTAATATTTACTCTCACACTATGTAGAAAACAAATCTTAACAGGTGCAAGCATTTAACAAACCTCTTGCTTAACATTTGCATGCACATTTGGAGCATACTGTAATACAGTAGGCTCAACGTGTGCCTATGCGATTTAAATAAAGTTCATTTGTGTGATTCAGGTGTCACACAAGCCCAAATCGCTGAGTCATACTGAAGCAGCATCAGTTCCATATGTGGCTGCAACGTCCTGGTCTGCCATCGTCAACACCGGAGGCCTGAACAAAGACAACTGCGCTAAGAAACGGCGAGTTCTGGTTCTTCTCTGTTTCTCAGTCTCTTCCAGGGAGTCACAAAATCCTGACAGTGTGAAAGTTTTTCTTCACCTTGAGATGAAATAACTAGTAGTACTAAGACCTTAATTGATGAGTATTAATTTATCCGACACGTAAATTCGTGAAGAGCTCCATATTTTTGCAGGGCAGTTGTGGCCTACTGGTTAGTGAGTTGGGCTTGTAATCAGAAGGTTGCTGGTTCGATTCCAGCACTGGGGGGTTGCAACTGAGGTGCAATTGAGCAAGGCACCTAACCCCCAATTGTTCCCCGGGCGCAGTAATGTGCTGCCCACTGCTCCAGGTGTGTGCGTGTTCACGACTTGCAGTGTGTGTTCACTCCTCACCACTGACATTTTGGGTATGGGTTACCATATCTGGCAAATAGGTCACTTTCACTTCAAACAGGTCCCATAATTTAACCCAAGGTAACAAAATAAAGTTGAGTGTCTAAAAATAATAAAGTAATTACATTAATTACCAGGTTTAGGCATGTATTTATAAAAGTGCTACTTTATTAAGTCGATTATTTTTATTTAAACAATGCATTACGTGTATAACTTGCTTAAGATGTTAATATAAAGTATTTTGCTTACGGGTACAGAAAGGATTGTGATGTGATGAAGACTTTCATGATGAAGACATGAGTGATGATTTTAATGTATTATTTAGTGGCTGAGATTAGCTTTCCTGTAGCTCAGTGGTTAGAGCATGGCGTTAACAACGCCAAGGTCATGGGTTCGATCCCAGGGATTGCACAATGTATAGTGATCAATGTGTAGTATAATGCAATGTAAGTCGCTTTGGATAAAAGCGTCTGCCAAATGCCTAAATGTAAATGTAAATTAGAATCTTCATAGATCTACAGGTGTGTGAGTCTGTTGTCTGCTTGTAACAGATGCTTGTCTGTCTCTTATTCAGTGTTCTTATACTTGGAGGTTCAGGAGGGGTGGGAACCTTTGCTATACAGGTAATGATAGCAATAATAATAATGGTGATAAATATAGACATTTCTCGTTTCAATGGCTAAGCTATGTTTCCTTTTTGTTCGTTTTTTGTTTTGAGAATTGTTTTTAGTTTTTGTGTTCCTTTTTTAAAAGCGATTATGATGTCATATTACAGATTTTTAAAATGCTTTTATCTTTTAAAGTCACAATATGCAAGATTTATATAAAATATAAAAACAACGCACAGTGTGAAATATTTTGTTCACTAGTGTACTTGCATTATCCTAAATGGTTCCAACATTGTTTAAAAATTGAGAAATTAGCAATTTTAACAAGCGTAAAGTCCATCCTCACTGTGTTGCCTGGCATTGCCGTCAGTACCTTAATATTCTTGGTTTCCACTTTTACTGCTGTAGAAACCATGGCAACACTGTAGTGTTGTAATGAAAAAATGCTGAAGTTATAGTGTTACAACTATTGCACTACGTTGTTGTTTCACACAAGTGACTCAAGTTTGAGGAACAAGTCTATGGCAGTGTCAGCCTTTTTTAAAATGCTGTAGTTATGTTCAAGCAAACCTTCTGTTTAATTGTTTTGAGCATGTAAAACTGCACTGCCTTATCTCACTATTTAATTTAACATTCATGTTTAATTTAACATGATATGTATGGGTAGTAATTTAACATAAATATTGCTACAATGGCTAGTTCATTAGAATGAAATAAAATCATGTGATCAAATGTAACACTTTAGTTCAACTCGCATGATTTGTGAATCCCATCCGATTGATTTCCATCAACAGTGGAGGTGAAGACCACGACTCCCATCATTCCACACACTCTCACAGCATCACCAAGCTATGCCTTTGTTATTATTGTTTACAATATGCCACCTGTAGCAGTGAAAATC
Organism: Botia almorhae; assembly: GCA_036877575.1. Lineage (NCBI taxonomy): Eukaryota > Metazoa > Chordata > Actinopteri > Cypriniformes > Botiidae > Botia > Botia almorhae. The sequence continues at coordinate 201,906 of JAZGTJ010000093.1, read as the reverse complement.
ACATATTGTACCTGTAATAATCTATGAAGGGAAAAATACAGTTAAAATACAGTTATCCCACTGTAACAGTTACTTCTTCACAGATGGTAAAGGCCTGGGGTGCACATGTCACTGTAACGTGTTCCCAGAATGCCGAGCGACTGGTGCGAGATCTGGGTGCTGATGACGTTGTGGACTATACTGCTGGACCGGTTGAACAGCAACTACAGACATTAGAGAAGTCAGTTAACCCATTCAATCAGTTTTCAACTGAATATATTTTTTGATTAAATTTGTACATTACAGTACAGTCAGCTGATTTTGTCTGTCTTTCAGGTTTGATCTGATTTTAGATAATATTGGGGGTAATACAGAGAAATGGGCTCTGGGTTTATTGAAACCCTGGAATGGCGCTAAATATGTTACACTAGTAACGCCGTTCCTGCAGAACACAGATCGTCTGGGCCTCGCAGACGGAATGATGCAGACCGGAGTCACCATAGCATGCAAAGTGCTGAAGGTAAGAGCCATTAATTTGCGTGCTGTTGAATGAACAGCTAGTACGAGTGAGACTGGGACTTCGTCATCTTTTGTTGTGGTTTGTTTCTAAGCGAGGAAAAGGGAATTAACAGCTTGTATGAATCATTTAGAAGTGTTTCTTCTAAATGATTCATTTAGAAGAAACTTCTAAATCTTCTAAATGATATCCATCTTAAGATATTGTTTGTTTCAAAAATCGAAAGAGGTGGCAAGGGAAAAAAAACTGAAGATGGGAGATAAAAGAACTAGTGAGAAAAAAAGAATCCCCACCCCTTCAGACTCCACAAACCAGACTCATCAGACACGCTAAAAGACAGGTTCCATGCTTCGCTTATTTATATACATGTAATGACTATATACCCTATGCGCATACACATCATGTTTATATAAATTTAAACACGTGTTTGTGGTTGTCTATATCATAAATATAGAATATGCGCATACTGTATATAAACTTTAATATAATCAGAAAGTACACGGAATGTGTATGGGGTATTAAAAAAAACAGAAAAACAGCTACTGTAGGCTACATTCATACTAAATACACACATACTAAAGTGACAAGTATTTAGTGTGACCTCCCCTTACACTTGAGCAATAGCAGGAACCTGGTTCTTAAAGCTAAATGGAATGGGACCATAATTCTAATCTAATGACTTCAAGACAGTTTCCCCAAAAGAATTCAAGACGTGCTTAGTTCCAAGACAGGTCACCCTAAATACTTACTTTCCCGAAGAAGACCTTTTTTTATATATTTTTTTATTTTGTGTACATATTTCCTGTATTTTCTTTTTGTATCTTACACAATAAATATGTATGATCATTAAAGCTTTAAAACATCACACAAGTATTAAGAATCAAATGTATAGATAATCTATACATTGATATCATTAAGCTGTAACTATCATTATATGTACCATTAAGTCTGTTTGTCCTGAGGCTTTTTTGACAGTCGCATGTGGGTGCAAGTTTGGTTTGCTGACTGAACAATGTAACTGCAGTGGGTTCAGGGGTTTCAGCAGAAAATACACCACAACTCTACTCTTTGAAGTTAGACCCAAAAACCTTTGTTTATCTTTATACAAGAGTTTGTAGCTTGCAGCGTGCAAAATGTGTTGCACGGTGAAAGTGCGTGAAGCAAACTGTTGTGTGGGGTACTGAAATAAAGTATAAAATAAAGACTAAATAAACAAACAAATATATGAACTAATGAATGAAGTACTATAGCATAATGAATGAAAAATAACTGAATGAAGGGTCAGAAACCTTAACCTGCTGACCAGTTTGCTGTTTTAAGACAAAGATGCAAAAAGAAAAGGTTTGCTTATTTATAACACTTCTCTCTCTGTCTTTCTCACTCTCTCTCTCTGTCTCTTAGCACCTCAGTAAAGGAGTGCATTATCGCTGGGGTTTCTTTGCTCCCAGTGGCCCAACATTGGATGACATCAGTGAAATGGTTAATGCTGGACAGGTACAATTTGGTCTTTGTGTTAACTCATTCAGTTAGTAAAGTCAATGTCACAAATGAGCTTACATTTCATTAGTGAATGGTAGAAGCATAAATGACAGAATCATAAATATTTTTATTTATTTTGCATTTCACTGAATGTTAATGAACTAAATCCCTGCTGAGGGTCTTAATTTTTGCCTTTAGTTTTGCCACATTTTAAACAAAAACACCAGTGATTAATGTTTATTCCATAACAGAGAAAAATTTGATCTTGTGATTTAGTTCTTTTAAAACCGTGTGCTGTTGTGCCTGCATGTCCTGTGTTTGTTTGGTCATCATGTTTGTTTGACTTTAGGACTGTAGTCAATAAGTCTGTGTTTGCTAAAGATATATTGTTCTTAATATGTTGTAAAGATTTTGTGTGGCACTTTTGTCATTTTTATTGTGTTAGTAGTTTATTATAAAAGATTATTAAAACCCAATAAGCTATATTTTATGCACCAATTATTAAGAATTTTAATTCACTTTTGATAGTTTCAGTTCTATTTTTAAGTAGTTTATGCTTTGCTCTTATAGGGGTCAAACCAGCAGTACACTTTGTACCGCCCCTGAGCTTTTACCACTAATACTTTAACCAAACCTCAACCAAATATAAGGCACTACACCTGTCATGGTACAGTAGCACCATCTTACGTAAACACACTGAAAATAGTACACTGTGATTTGATTTTCAAAATGTTTTTGTTATTTTTTTATACTTAGTATTAGCTCAAGAAATGCGATGCCAGAATTCAACGTCTTAGGGTTACAAGCCCAGTTGTTTCCTGCAGGCATTATTGAAGGTGGTTCTGTGTGCCCTGCAGTTGAACTTTTTGATCATGGTCTTGTTTTTAGATCCGCCCCGTGCTGGAGGAAGTGTTCACATTTGCTCAGGTGCCACAGGCCTTTCAGAAAGTGGAGCAAGGCCATGCTCGTGGAAAAACTGTGGTCACCATCACAACGGACCAGGAAGTGTAACTATGGTAACCATAAAACATTGTGATGGAAGTTCCATGTGTCCATGGTAACAAAGGGTTTTTTGTATTAGTGGTCTAAAGCAATACTTATAAAGCTGTTAAACCTGGGCCTTTGTCTTTATTAAATTAAAAACATCTGTTGTAATCACCACAGTGTCTTTATTTTTTATTATTATTGCATAATTTAAGTAGACCAAAGAAATCAAAATATATTTAAATGTAACAATATAATTTGGAATCTTGGTCATGCCAACACTGAAGCAACACTGGGATTATTTTAGTGTTTATTAAAAAAAAAAACCAATGTATCTTTGGAAAATGTAAAGAAAATGCTCTGATAGCAGAACAGATGATCATCAGATCACGAGTTTGCAGCCACTGCTAAAAGCTAAACACAAACAATAAAAAAGACACAAAGTGCAGATACATACATATTTCAGTACTAATATTTAGTACTAACATTTGGCGCCTCCCTGTGTTGATATCATTGCATTGCAACCAATGGTTCATAATTGTGTTACTGTTTATTCAGATAAACAACCTTTCGCATGATTGAAAGTGAAAGTGGGGCAGAGCTAAGCTTTGATCAGCACAGAGTCTTGACCATATAAGGTGAAAACGACCACTTTATTGTCCCTGATGTAGTCTACAGTCCTATAGGTAACTGCCCTCAGAGACAACACTCATGTAAAAGCTCAAATCTGATGACTGTATACCAGAGTTCCAGCCTGGTACAATAATCCCATCGCTGATGGTCTGCGTCTTTGATTTACAGACTTCATTTTACAGACTAACTGCAGAATAGCTTCAGATTCTGCTGACGTGACAGAACTTTATTATGTAGTGACTACAGGATTTCCACTGTCCACCTCTGGTTGGGTTTGTGTTCATCATATGTGTTGAGAATCACCTGGTTTTTATCATACTGTTGTCCGCCTGAAAACAAATAAAAGATTTAGGTTATACATTTTAAGTGTAACACACTATATGGCCAAAAGGTGGCAGCAAAGTGAGGTTTCCGCTTGGCTGACAAACAACAGGTCGGATTAAGTTTCAGCAATTTGAACCACAAGCAGCCTTGTTCTAAATCCACAGACCCAAATGAGCAACACAATAGTGATGGTCCATCACAGGGAATACTGTCCAAATAAATAACTGAATATGATATTGACTTGCTGGTTGTTTAGGGTCCCACATCCCATATGCCATACTTTTCTTTTTATACGAAAATACATTTTCAATGGTATTTTAAAACTATTTTCTTAACAATTTAACCCCAGCAAATATTATTGAAGCTTTAACCAAAAAGCAATGATTTTTGTTTTTAACAGGTAAGCTCAATTTGACAATTGAAAACTACAGTTAAATTAACATTTACTAAAAAACTAACAGCAGTGCACTCTTACAGTATATATTATAATCAGTTGTTCATTATTAAAAAATCATAAATAAAAAATTCATTAACATGAGACTTAATTGTCATATATATTTTGAAGCTACAAGTCTCATTTTGCATTTCGTTAAGATTCTACTTTTAACATTCTAAAAAAGGTGTATTATAAGATGTGTAGTCTACAATACGTTTTCATTTTATGAATGTATCTGAATGTGTGCAGGCCCAACATAAACAAGACAAATTCAAACACATCTTTGCCTCTAACAGGATGTTGCGGTATGCGTGTGGGTGGGGGGGAAGGGTGGCAGACTGAGCACCCTCGCTAATAAAATTACCCGCGTGTGTCATCAGTAAGCGCTTGTGAAATCATCAGTGAAGGTGTCATTTTGTTTCACTGACAGACATGCACACGCCCATCTGCATGTGAATAGGACCTACACAGCCCTACAACCAGCCAATCACAATGTGCCATGAGCCCGAATGTGTTCCCACGTTATTGAAAGTGATGGTTTCCTGAACTGACCTTTGATCTCCAGCACAAGGTCAGGCCTAAAGTTGTTACGTATGATTCCATCTCCTGTGATGCTCCAGAAATGATTGTCTTTGCCTGGTTCAGGTGAGATATTCAACCTGCCACCTGCCATGACCACGCCCCCCGAGGTCTCCACACAACAATCCTCTACTATCTGCAGATAAAGAGGGAGAGATGGATGCACATAGGCAACAGCAGTGATGATCTACTGTTTAGTTAAACTGTGATGGTGATTAAACTCATAAATACTTTGCAGCGCAGTAGTCCGTTCTCATAGATCCAGATCTGCTCCGGACCTCCGGATTCTTCCAGCACTTGGACCCGAACCAGCTTTATATCATCCAGGGGCCCGGAAAGAGACATCAAGCAGCCCGTCTCTGCACTACGTAGACGGAAATAAACACGTTTCTGTGCAGAAAGAGAAAGAACAAATCAACTATATTGTAGAACCAGTGTTAGGTCTTAGGACAGCCTCTCAGAAACCATGTACTGATCCCTCACGGGTTAAAACAGTTTCATTCAGAATCTACTGAAACTTCTTTGTCCGCATGATGTATGTGTTAGGTTAGACTTGCATTCATACATGCTGTTCCCATATAATTATCTTACACACCTGAGAGCAAAACTACTGTATATCAGAACACCACTGTATCAGAACACACACACACTCATACCTGCAGTAATGGGCGCAGGGAGCCAATCCGGTCCCAGCCTCTGAATTTCTGCCAATCACCAATCTCGCTGGGATGGAGGAGGACCTGACGACCCCGGAAGTTGCTGTATTCATATAGTACCCAACTGTGATGACAACATAGAAACAAATATAGAAAAGTTGACAGAAAATTTATTTTCATAACCAAATATAAATGGCAAAAATCAAAGACACAAAATGACACAAAATAAATGTTGTGCTATAACGCAAGATTATTAATTACTTTAGGGTATATAAGACAGCATTTTTTAACATGCTTCAGAAATGACTCACATTCCTCCGTTGACCAATAGTGATTTGACCCGCCCATCAAAGCCAGCGACAGACAGGTTTAAAGCTCCATCTGTCAAAATGATTTTAGGCCCTCTGAAGTTGGATTTACAGTACAGTGTGATAGAAGGCATAGAAAACTCCTGCAGTGGAAAAACAGAGAGAATGAATGTAGACAAACCAGACAAAAATGTCCTTAAAGGTCTTAAGTCACAGTAGATGGCATATTTAGGGGTAAGAAATAGCTATCATCATTTATTCACCCTCAAATTGTCCCGAATCAACAGGACTTATCTGTACTGGTCACTCGTGTATGAGCAATTACAATGAATGACCACTGAGTCTTAAAGACCTGATTCAAAATAATGGTCTGTTGATAAATCTCTCCTCTCAATGTGACAAGAAGAGTAAAAGAACATATTTAGTCTATACTCAAAGCCTGTATGTATTACACATCAGTTGTATGGACTACATTTAAGATACTACTGCATCTTTTTTAAAAGCCTCAGTCCTGCATTCATTGTCATTTTGACCCAGCGTGACCCCGTAAAATTATTTTCTATTACCCTAGGGTCTTCTGATCCCTGACAGTACTCACATGTCCGACACCGTGAACAGAGCTGATTCTGCAGTTTGAGTCGAGTAAACTGAGAGCCTCAGGGTTTGGATATTCTCCTTCCTCCAGTACATACATGTTTTCAGTAAACTGTGGCCCGTCAAACATCACCCAGCTTCACCCACAGACAAATGCAGAATCACAAGTGAGTAATTGTGTACATGTGTGATATTCTAGTGTGATTCTGCTGTATGATGAATGCTCCCACCTCCCAGCTAGAACCCTGCAGGACATGGCCTTGAAGTCCTCTGGCAGGAAGGCCGCACTCTCTTCTAAGACCAGAACTTCTCCCTGGAACTCTGGTTCAGTGAACAACTGGACCTGAGAACCAATAAGAGACAAAGAGTAGAATAGAATGAAGCTTCAGAAAGTACTTTATAAAGTCTATTAATCATGCATGACTAATCCCTCCTCACATTGATGCATAGAGAAAGCAAGGATGGAGTGGTGAGATTAAAATATATAATTCAGGGCCTTAAAATTACAGAGCCATGCAGGTCCATTCTTTAAACGGATTATGTAAATACATAAGACACCGCGTAATAAGATTTCACATAAATCCGTACAGTGTAATAGACCCAGAATCTATAAATCAGAGTCACATTTTATCTAACATATCTTTTAAATAGATAAAGGGTCATGCACAGTTGCCAGGGGCCCTAATGTGACTGTCTCGCCAGCCCTGGGGATAGACAGTGCATCTAGTTGAGTAGAATAACAAGATCTCCATATAGGTATTTAAAAAATGGGCATGTTCACACACCTCTGGACCGAAACACAAACACTACAGTTAAAACCAGGCATGCCCAAAATATGCGCTTGCAAAATTTACAGAATTGAACGCCCGTCATTCACAGTCATTCACATCTCCACCCTTGTATGGAAGCAGAATTTGATCATTTTTCCAGCCAATTAAACACTTTGCTGTTGTATTTATTTATGTTGTAACACATTTTACCAATTTTAGTACGAAATTCTGCATTTACCCACAATCGCCACAATTTGTGCCGAAATTATGATTACAGTCTGCAGATTACACTGCGTTGGACTTGGTTATAGTAATAACAGAAAGTTAACCGTGTCTAACTCACCTTATACCTTGACAGACCTTCAGCCTGATCCTAAAACAATTATAAACAATTATAAAACAAATGAAAACATTGAATGCTCAAGGAGATAAAAACATGAACATCTTACTCAGAATTTCAACAATTAAAAAACATTTAATTACAAAAATAAGCCAAAATGTAATAGATTACAGATAATAAAGCATAAACAACTTACCAAAACTACAGGCTGAAGAGACAAGATCCTGCAGTTCTGTGCACCCCAGTCCATCGGGCTGGCATATAGACCCTTCTCCAGAACATACAGCTCACCTGAGAACTGAGCTTTCTCAAACATTATCCACCTGTTTACCACCAGATGTTAAACAGTTAGTGTATGTCTTACCTTTCTTACCAGCAGATATGAATCACAGCCACATTCAATTCAAATTGGGTTACAAAACACAAAATCTCATCCCCAACAAAACAATCTCAATCAATTCATCTTATTGAGACGAAATGTAAAATGATCTCTTATTAATTAAAAATAATTCAAAATAATCTCAATCAGGTAAACCACAGGCCCAGTCAGGACAAAGCATGAAATTAGAGCAAAATTAGAGCATAATCATGAAATTAGAGCAAAATGATCTCCCACCAATCCACTTTCACTTTCAAAGGTTTTATCATAACCAATCACAGATAAACTGTAACTGTAGGTAAACTAATGTAAGCAAGGACGTTTTGACCTTATTAGATTAGATTAATATACATAGTTTATCTAATATATCATATCAGCATTGAGCACACAATTGTTTATCTGCATCCCAGACAGCAAAGTCGCACCCTTTATCACCTACGCAGCACAAAGCGGCGTGTATGTGTGTGCTTGTTTAAAAGCTTCGGGAAAGCTTCATGTGAAAACAAGACGAGAGAGAGACAGAGAGAGAGAGAGAGACACAGAGAGAGAGAAAGAGGGTGTGGCCACATCATGACTAAAACACTATAATGCGTGTATGCCTCAGGATGTTTGACACCTTATGCTCATGTAGACATTCCTGTCATTCTCATTAACCGTCAGTATAAAATCAAAACTGACACTCGTAGCAAACACAGTGATACTGTGTGGTGAGTTTTAGGTCCCCTCTAAAAAACAAACACCTTTTTGACCATGATGTGTCAACATGAGATCAACACAGACCCTGTTTACATTTACTGTTTACATTTTCAATGCATGCTCTAGAACATGTTCTCCTAAACTAGACAAATGGTGATCTTGGTGTGGAAAAGAGCTGCATGAAGATTCATCAAAGTTATATTTTGTGTTCCGTACGTATTCACTACTTGCTAACGGCAAGGAAAAAACAGAAGAAAAGCAGAGAGAAAACTGACACCTCAGGGAGAAAATGAGACGTGTGGAGGTACTCACACTCCAGAAAGGACAACCACAGACTGTGTCTTTATGCCAAAGCCTGTGCCTTCCATGTTGACGACAGCTTCCATCAGGTCCAGGTTCAACCCTCGCTCGCTGCAATCCAGGTCACTGAATAACCTCGCGTGAGGTGTCATAAAATCCTGCGGAAAGACACAAAACCAGGAACTGACAAACAGCCTCATATCAAAAAAACAAAAGAGGGTTGCGCTACTTCTGCAGAAACATTTATTGTTAATTCCTCCCATTCCTTCCATGCTGTACTGTGAGACGTTCATTCATCTCATGTTCTTATATTGTCTGTGTACATACTGATAATATGGGACGTATAGAGAACAGCCCGTCTTGAACTCCGCCCCAATCTGTGAAGTCTGTGTACTCCCCTTCCTCCAGAAGATACTGGTGACCCTCGAACCCAGGTGCAGAGTAGCCTACCCAGCTATGAAGCAACAATAACATGAATCACTTTTCAACACAGCTACAGAAGACAATGAACTAAATAAATAAAGTGATATAAATATCTATAGTGATTTGGGATCTTAGCGATCCCTACAGGTTCATGACGATGGTGTGGCTGCTTTTCCAGCAGTGTAACAAAAACAGCATTAGCATCTGTGCCACTGTAGGCATATAAATACACTCACAGGCCACCCAGGATCTTCAATGAGCCGACAGAACTGAAGATATTCCTCACAGAGTTGCTGTCAGGAGTCTCACTCTGCTCTTCTGCAATCTTGTCCTGATCTACTATCTCATCAAAGCTGTAAATGTCTCTGTCAATCTCTATGTACTCCCCCTGGAACATGGGCTTTTCATACAGCAGCGCCTGGTTGCAGACAGAGAAGAAAACATATCCATTAACGTTAGCCATTTTAGCATATATCATGTACGTTGTTTGGCACTGTTCTTTACTTGCTTGTATAAAGCTCAGCTGTACACGCTTTAGCACAACAAACATACAAGTATTTGTCATGCCACCAAAGTACTGTAGAACTGAAACTGAAAACAGCTTTATAGCTTTTTAGAATAACTTCCTGTAACTTCATTCGGCGTTCTGACATGTAATATTAGTCACACAATAAAGATCCTCATGAATTGTTGATTTGTTTTACATGACACCAATATCCTAAAAATGTAGTGCTTACGGGGCGAAATGCTGAACGAGACGCAGCAAAGACGTCGATCAAGTGCATGTAAACCGTACACAGACCAACAATAAAAAACAATAGTAACAAAAATAGTAACACATTGTGTTTGAACATTATAACAACCCCCGTTTATTAGCTAGTATTTAGTAGCCTTCTGACGGAACATGACTAAATCAAATGCCTCGGATTTCTGACAGATCCTTCAAAGGTTTATCATTTGACATGTTTACGTGTATGTGTCTGTGGATGGTATATTTGGAATTCTGGGAATTCTTGATTCATTGTCACTGTGCCTCAGGCAAACACGGCTCAAGGCCTGTCTACTGCACTCAGAACTCAGGACTCTAGTTCTGGAATCTCAGGCACTTTGTTAGGTAAAGCCCTAAGAAATGCCACTTAAACCAACCCAGTTTCCTTGGTCCATAATAATCTTATTTACTTGAAGCTTCTGTCCTTGCCTGACATTGATTTAACTGACATAACATTTGATTGCTTCTTGTAAGTAGTATTTAATTGTAATTAAATCATATCGTGTGACTCTGCCTTGTGATACAGATGTACAGCAAATCTCTGACTGCACCTTTAGAAGTCAGACACAATGCGTGTGAACTTTCACGGCTCAGAAAACACAGAACAAAACGCCGGCACGGGCTAAACATGCTGAGAACGAAAACAAACCATGAATCTGGACATGCTCAGTCTGGTTTACAACCCTGAATGTTATACTACCTGTAATAACAAGCAACTTTATAACTGGGGCGTACAGAATGTATTTCACTAAATGTATTTTTCGTTCTTCAATCACGTTACATTTACATGCTAAAAGATGAACTATATCTATTTTTACAACAGCCAGCAATGTTGTAAACATTTGTTGTAAACAATTTTCAACTCACCTTCACTTCATTTGGATATTCCACCTTAATTTCACCCTGTAAGAAAGCAAAAGGAACAATTTTATATGTTGACAAAGTTATTTTGTAAAACGAGAGAACAGAACAAACCCAAAATGAAAATTCTGTCATTTGCATTCTCTTGTTTTGCTAAATCCATGTAACTATCTTTTAAGAAACACAACAGTTTTGTAGCAGAATATGGAAGCTGCACTGTTGAATGTTGACCGTGGCTGTCAAGCTTTCCTGTAAATAATGACATCTCTTTTAGTTCCACACACAAAGCTACTGTATCATATGGCTGCAGAAGATTGTAGTACACAACTCATATAGATTACTTTTGTGAGACTTTTAAAATGTGCTATTTTGTATATATGAAGACTGATACTCCTGGTCCACTTTCAAGCTATGGATTTTCTTTTGTGCTCCATTGAAGAAAGGAAATCATACAGGATTTTAAAGGAAGGGTGATTAAATGGCCATTTTTTTGTGAACTACACCTTTAAGGAATATGAGAAGGTGCATTGAGTATGTAAATCACCATTTTCAAAGGTCGTAGTGATCCAATAAAAGGTGCAGGAAAGCCCCAGTCCTCAGGGCAGAGATATTCTCCCTCCTCCAATATAGCCAATAGACCCTGGAAACCTGGATCACTAAACACCAGCCATCTACAAACACACACACACACACACATAACCACAGTAAGAAAGAGGCTTTTATTTTGAAAAATGTAAAAAAAAATGGGGAAAAAAAAAAGTTTTGGCAAAGAACAAACATGCCAAGGCAAAAAAACATTTGCAAAATACCATCTCCATTCAACACACAACAGCACGACAACAGCATTCCTAAAGACTCTCTCACGCACCGCACCATACACTCACTCTCGTCTCGAATCATGGGTCACATGTTTTAACCTCAAAACTTTCCAGTTCATCATGTAGTGAGATCAAACATCCAGCAAACTAATTAGTTTAGCTAGTTTAGCATTGACCTAGCTAACACAGAACATTCTCAGAATGTTGGCTAATGTTCACTAGAATTCTCTCAAAGTTATCAAAAACATTCTTGCAGTAACATTAGTAGAACGTTTTTAACATTATATATTCCTGTTACAGATTTACAAAAATGTTTGATTAATGTTTTTTATAACCAAGCAATAATGCTAATGCAATGCCTTGTAAGGGCATTAACGTATGCAATACAGTCGTAGACCTTTCAAAATTGCATTTTTAATGTTTTTTTACATAATGGAAACATTAGGGAAACGTTTCTATAACCTAAAAATGTTAGCTGGGGGAAGATCAGAGCTTTTCTCATCCCAAATTATTTTGCATCATTGTAACACCACCATGTTAAAGATTAACACTGTCATAAAGCTGTAAAATTGTCTGCATACAACACTGCGCAACTAAATTTGAGTTAACTGCATTTTCAACAAGATCCCTTATAGAGTGCCCACACTTAAGATCAGAACCTCACTTACACTCCAGAATGGACCTTAATGGAACCAGTACTTGGAGGAATGCCATAAGAGCAGATCTCAACAGTGTCATCACAGAATGAGGACATTCGGCCCATCCCATTCAGCTCTGTATACAGGTCGATTTTTGGTGGGGTGTAGTCCTGACAGGGCAAGGTACAAAAAAAATTCAGTTAGCTGACAGCACAAACATTTTATTTCATGATGTAAAATACATTTTTAACAATTTGGGACTCATTCCAAACCTCTGACATTATTTCTCTTCTGTGGAACACAAAAGATTTTGAGAAATGTTTCAGTGGTTTTGTGTTTTGTTTGGTTACCAGCGTACTTCAAAATATCTCCTTTTGTGTTCCTCAGAAGCAAAAGGGTGCGATGAGGGTTAAAAAATGATGGAAGAATTATTCATTTTTGGATAAACTATCCCTTTAACAAACAGACTATTGAGATCTGAACCGTTGTTGCATGTGACTCTTGCGGTCCTGAATTAATCCAGTCTGATGTTGGACTTACCCTCATTGCGAGTCTAATGGAGCCGATAACCATGGGGGTGGTTGGGAGTGGCAGGCCATTTGGCCCCACCTCCCCACTGGGGTCTGCCTCTGCCCACTCATTCATTATCTCTGTTGGTCCTTCCTCCAGAGCGATGGACCGGCCCTGGAAGCCTGGTTTTTCATACAGCAGCCAGCTAACAGTAAAAAACAGGAAGCATGAGTAAGCTTATTGTTTAACACAAGAAGATTTTATTAGTGGAAAGAAGAGATTGTGCTTACCATCCTCTGACGACCTTTAGAGAGACGATTGGAGAAAGTTCCAGCGATGTGGCGTCTTCTACATCCCTAAACACCTCGTATGCCTCTCCTCCAAACTGAGCTTGCTGGTATATCACAATCTGCAAGCAGCATTTAAATAAACAGTAAAAAAATCATTACTCAAATGTGTTTTTCCCTGTGATCCTCTACCCAGCTAACAAAGAACATTGGCTAACATTAGCTAACATACTCTATTTTCTCAAAGGTGTCAAAAAACATTCTTGCAGTAACGTTAGAAATTTTATAAGGTTATATATTATATCAAAAACTTTATTTTTAAGTTGTTAAGGGAAGTTACAAACATTACATTTTCAAAAACGTATACATAGATTAGTTACCTTTCCAGGGCGTCTGTGGAAACCTCTGACAACTGGTGTCTAAATATAAACATATAGAAACACAATTTCTATTAAAACATTCAGAATAAGATCTGCTCTTCATTTTAAACACTACTTGACAGGGACTTGACAGGATCCTCAGTTTAAAAAAGTATAGTTTTTATAAACACAATAAAGCACTACATGAACTGGGGCCCGGAGGGTTTAACATTCCTTTTCTCTTGTGGCTCATAGACAAAACCAACAAAAATTCCACAAAAGAGATAAAAGACCAGGCAGGCAGAGACAACCTAAGTCATTTCAAAGGTTAAGCAAGACTTCAGTACAAACCTGAGGGGCTTTTTTAAAACATTAACCACAAGCGCTTGTACGCTGTTAATTATATTTTTGTTATACCATTGTTTTTAAATATTACAAAACGCTACATCCTTTATGTACAAATTACGTTTAAAGTAGACAGTGACGGTTGTACTGTTTTAACATCACACTTACCCCTACAAGTGTTGGTGAGAGGCTGGTGGCTGGAGAGAGTGGAAACTGTTGAATGCTGTTGGTAGGAGATGTTAACCCTGGCATGCCTGGAAGGCCCATGTTTGAATTAAATGCTCTGGAAGTGACACTCGCATCCAATGCAGGTACAGAACTGGTGTCGGGACTTTGCTGGGTCGCTTTGCCTTTATTCATGTGTTTCTCTAAAATGTCAGGCAGCTTGACTTCTGAGAAGCTCAGAATAGGAGGAAGTGTAGATGGCCTCTTTACTGAACCACCATTTTCACTCGCTACATTGCCTTGACCTGGTAAACTACCAGGCCCCTCTTTTGGAGTTGTGACAGCAGTAGACAGTGGGATGTCCTTCTCTCCTAAATTTGTCACTGTCTCTGTTAGCGTTCTTGAGAAGTTCCTAAGGTTTGATATAATTGACATTCTTTCCAACCTTGAGGAGACTTTTCCAGAGCCTTCTGTGTTGTTCTGGTTTTCTCCATCATTTTTCTCCTCAGCCTTCGTGACCTTTTCCATTTTGGCTTGTTCTCGCCTAAAGGAGAGAGATTTATAAATCAGGCTATCTTCCGCTCGTTTGGATGGTGGGTTGCTTTTTGCTTCATTGTTTTTCCTCTTGATAATCATTGCTGGAGAGGGGTCTTTCGGTCCAGTTGTTTTTCTTGTCCCAAACTGGAATTGCTCTGGGTCAAATATCTTCTCAAAGTGGTCTTCTTTAATGGCAGGCATAGCAAAAGGTGGTGATGGCATCTTGCTCTGCCCGTGTTTTCTGGGTGGCAGAGTGAAAGGGGAGCAGTGCTCCTTGATGTTACGAATGAACTCTTCAAAATCATCAGAGGTATCAAACAGATTATCATCGCTTGCGGAACAATCCATTCGTCTCTCAACTTTCTTCTTCTCAAAACTTTGGTCCACGTCTAACCAACTAGATGGTGCCTTGTTATTTTTGGAGAGGTTTTTGGGGTCGAACGGAAGATTCTGTGAGGTAAATCGTTGAAGATTTTGGTCAGGTGATGGTTTCAGTTTTTGTAAGTTAACACCCGGCATTTTATCTGTAGTTTTTAAAGGGTCTTTGACTTTCAGATTAGATTCTACATTTTTAATCTGAACTTCAGTCTTTCTGTCCACTTTGGAAATTACTTTATTTGGTATTCGAAGTGATGGAAGTTTCTGTTCTAAAGTCTTATCACCACTGTAAACAGGTTCTGGTTTAGTAGCAGCCACTGGATTCCTGCTTTCCTGCTGCTGGATTTCTGCTGCTACTGGCACATCGTCAACTTCTTTTAACTTGTTTATTTCACTCTGTTTGACATACTCTGGGTTTGGAGTTATACTTGAATTAGCTAACTGAACAGATGTCGCTGAGTTTGATTGCTGCTCTGACACCTTATGCTTACCACTTTCTTTACTTTCAACCTCTTTATTACTCGTGGTATCTAGTTGTGTAATAGCGGGTATAACTTTTGGTTGTTTTAAATCTGAATTCATACCTTTTTCCACACTGTGTTCCTTGGTCTCGGTCTTTTGGGTTGTCTCAGGTGAATTCTCTGAAATAACTGTGAAGGTTTTTACCTGAGAGGAACAGGGCTGCTCAGTACCCTGAGTGCTCAGATTACTGACTGTGCAATGACCCGTCCCTGTTACGGAAATTTCATCTCCTTTATCAAGGGTACATTTCTCTTCCTCCACCCCAACCTTGCCGTTGTCAACAACAGATTTCTCTTTAACAACATTTGATTGGATGTCTGGTACATCTCGGACATTTGTGTCTAAAGCAACCTGCAGATCTGATTCTGTCTGTTGTTTTATGGATTGTAAACCATTTTCTGAAAGTGACACTTTAGACGTGGTTTCTGTCTCGGCAGCCACAGATGTTTGAGTCATCGTTTCTGAAGTGACTTTTGGTTGGTTGTGAACATTTTTCAACGCACCAGTTTCACTTTCAGATTTAGGAGATGCTTTGGGTGCAATGGGCAAATCTGTGATCATCTCGTGTTTGTCTGTTTTTGGATCTGAAGCTGTAGCTTGCTCTGCTTTCCTAAAATCTGTCTTGGGTTTGGATTTGGTGGAAGTTTTGAGACGTGGCATTGCTGCAGAAATATCGCCCACCTCCTTAACAGGACTTTTTGGTTCGGGCTCTGATGATGGGCTCCTGACCACATTCCCGGTGGCGTGGTCACATTTGGGAGGTTTGCCATCACTGACAGGACCGTTAACCAGGGATGACTCACTTCTCTCTGACTTTGTAATTGTGGGTGAGGATGACTGACATGACTCACTTTCCCCAATGGCAACTTCCGCATCTGATGCTAGTTTCTGAAGATCCGGTGGTGTCGTCTGAGGTGATTTCCTTCCTGCTGGTGACACATCAGTCTTGAATTTTTGTGGACTTTTTGGCCCATTTAGTTGGGTTTCGTTTGCAGGCTTCTCCTTTTCGGCATTGTTCTCCGATTGGTTTGTGGCTTCAGTTTTGTCACGCGTAGTGGTTTTGCTTTCAGTGTCACCTGATTTGCCTTTTGTATCAGTCGTTTTATTTTTGGAGTACTGAAAAGTGCTCTTTGATGTTGGACTTCTTTCACTAACAGCTGATGGTTGTGTTTTTGACTTATGATCTTTAGATGCTCTTAATTCAGGGCTGAATTTTGCTGGACCAGAATTCTCCGCTGAAGGTGGGGGAGATGGAGACTTATCACACTTATCATCAGAGGCTGAACTTCTTAGATGTCTTTCTCTTTTAATCTTTGAACGAGTGACCTGCTCTTTGGTGGATGAAGGTGTTTTTGATGTTACAGGGGCATCTGCAGCATCCCTCTCTTCCAATGACCTAGTCGGTGATGTTTTCTGCTTTGGGCTTATGGACCTTCTCTCATTCTGAAGTTTGGGAAACGTCTGACCTTCAGCTTCCAATGACTTAGTTGCTGATGTTTTCTGTTTTGAACTTGTTGATTCTCCTTCATTATGCAATTTAGGTGAAATCTTGCCTTCAGCTTCCAATGACTTAGTTGGTGGCATTTTCTGCTTTGGGCTTATGGATCCTCCCTCATTCTGAAGTTTGGGTGAAATATTTCCTTCAGCTTCCAATGAGTTAGTTGGTGGCATTTTCTGCTTTGGGCTTATGGATCCTCCCTCATTCTGAAGTTTGGGTAAAATCTGACCTTCAGCTTCAGGAGACACAGAACATACTGTTACAACCTCTACCACCTTCTTTGGTTTTGTCACAACAGCAGGTGGTGTTTTCTTTGGAATTTTTGTCTTGGTGTCAGTTGATTTATTAAGAGGACTTGATTGTTCTTTTGCTGTTGGAGACTTAATTTCTTTTTGATCTGGCTGTTGTGAAATCCTCTCTACTGCAGACACTTCTTTTTTCTGTGCCTCAGAGATGTTTGTAATTGGAGACAAGGCAGCTTTAGTTTTAGGGACAACTTGTGGCAGAGGGCTCTTCGTTTTACTCCCTCCATGTGGCCCGCTGCCTGCTCTCTCAGTACATTTGGAAGGTGTAGATGAGATCTGATTGCTCATCAAAGTATTTAATGGCCCCTTAAGACTTGGCATTTCAAGAAAGACAGAGTCCTCCCCAATGTCTGCTTCTGTGTTCTCTGTAAGAACAGTGGGGCTCTCTGTGTCGTTTACCACAGGCTCTTTTAGCACTGTAACAGCACTCTCTTCTACTGCCTCTCGCTTGACACTGAAGGTCTCAGGGTTTGGTAATCTGTGGAAGGTTCACAGAAACAAATATAACAGCAAAGCAAGAAACAACTACTAAAGGACCAATTCAAAGTATTGTTTTTAGATTACCAGATGCACCTCATCAATAAACATTTACTTAATTTCTTTGTGTGTTCCAAGAAAAGCTCACAGATACATCAAATGTTTTTTATGTTTTTTAACCAGCTCAAATGATGTCAGACCATTTTCTATAAACCTGCTTGACTGCATGTCAAAATGTGCCATCACCAATGCAAATGTCTTTAACGGCTAAAAATTCTAAAATTAAATTCTAATCATTTTTAGCATGGCATAAAACAATATCACTGCACAATTGCACAGATCTTCATAATTAATCAGATAACTGCTAGTGAATCACAGGGGAACCGAGACAAACATCTTAACAACTGCTTAAAATTCTTAAACTTCTTAGCGTGACATACAACAGTATCACTGCACAATTGCAAATTGTTTGCAAATTCTCTTAAAGCCTTACATGCCCTGCTAACAATTATTTATTCAAATGATTTAAAGGTTTAATCGTACAAAAGCAGAAACACTTTTCTATTTCACAGAAAGTCCCCACCAGTTTTAGAGTCTAAAAAAAATTGAAACAGTAACATTGCCATAAAATCAATGCATTGATCAGCTATCATTTCATTACTTTAATTTTTACTTTCACAAACCTTTAAACTTATGCAGAAAGCTAAATCTATGGAAAGATCTGAGAGTCACTGTTCAACTCATACTGAAATTCATGGAAAACGGAGTATCATATTGCACCCAGTGAAATGTAGTGTAAAGGGTAAACATAGACCTCGTTGCTTAGTTACGCACCACACAGGAAAGAAAAAACAGTACAAGAGTACTTACATTTTCACCGTAGCCTGCTGGGTATGCTGTGTTATGTCCAAGTTTGTCTCACTTTGGGACTCGTTTCCAGCTTCTTCTTCCCCGCCTGAGCTTGATTGAGGCCTGACATACACTTTTGTAGCGAATACTTTCTCACTCGCTGACAATTTCAGGCTTCTGCGTGTTTCTTTATCGCTCTCAGCATGAAGATCTTTAGGAACAATCTTCTCTCGAGTGTCCAATACTGGTGCTTCAGTGCTGGCTTGTGATTCCTCAAAGGTCTGTACGGTCACTGTGGCTGGCGACTCTGGTGCTTTCAAAGGAACAGATGTGTTAGTGGCAGCTGTATTAGATGCAGAATGACTTTCTGCTGTGCTATCCTGCGTGAGTTCTACAGAAGAGAGTGAGTCAGTAACAGGGCTCTCTCTCTCCTCCTCTGTCAGGTGAGTTTCCGCCCACACGGCTAAGTGCACTTGACCAGGTGAGGGAGGAGGATATTGTGTTGACCTCTCCTCTGCCTCTGGGGAAGCGGCTTTTGTCGAGGCAACTTCTTTTTGGCTATTGTTATTGCTTATTTTGCGTGATTTCCGCTTGCCGCTGTTTTTCTTACCCATACTATCTGTCTCTTCTTCTTCAAGTTGACTGTCAGAGGACAACGAGCCTCTGGAATGCGATCCGAGAGTCACTCCGACCAATGCAGTGTAACTCCCGCTACCTCGGAGGGTGGGTTTCAAAACTGTCTTTTTAATCTCCGTACCCCCCAAGGCTGTACGGGACTTTGATGTATCAGGGATTTGTATAGGGACTTCTGTACATTTCTTTACTGTTTCTTCATCAGTAACGTCACGACTAGCCTTTTCCAGGTAGACCTGGAGCTTCTTGCCCGCCTCCTTCACTAGATGATTGGTTTTCTCATCGCTGTAGGGCTCGACCGTGCTCACCTTAACCACTTCCACCTCTCTGACACTTCCTCGTCCGCTACTGCCGCTGTCAGCGAAAGGTAAGTCTCCTCCGTCCGCGACAATGGAGGCTATGCTACATGTGCTGGGGCTTCGTCTTTGCTCCGAACCGAACGCTGAATCCTCAAACTCTTTGTTCAGAACACCACTGGAAGTCTGTTTCGGTTGCTCTGATCCTGCGGATTTTGTTGGGCTGTTTTCTTGTGAGGACACATTATCATCCCTGTCATCCGTGGATTTGCTCTTTTTCCTCAGAGATATACTCCTAAAATAATTTCCGATATGGTTGAAAATTCCGGACTTTTCCTCAGAACTCTGGAACAATGAGAAAGAAAGAAAGAAAGAAACAGAAATAGACAGTTAAAAAAACATAAGCATCCAAACAATTACAGATTTACTATTTACGTACCAACTACTATAAAACAGACAGTTTTAGGGTTCTGGATGCTGATTGGTCTACATACAGTACAGCATTACAGTCATACTAACACCCACAATATAGACAGCTGTGATGCTAAACACGTATTCACGACATCACTGTGCAGAACAAACAGTTGACTGTATTTCTGTTGCATAGCAACATACTGTTATGTCAGAGATAACATCTTCTTAGCACTTAATACTGTTAATAAAAGTTTATGTCCTTGATGTTTATATTATGCAGGAATTGTATAATATGTTAGAAAAGCAATTGAAAAACGCTTTGGTATATTGTAAACGTTGCTGTTCATTGTACATAACAACGCCCTTTAGCCATGACTACAGATAAAGCTAACAGCACATCCTTTACAGGGGACATGATTATGGTGGGGAAAAACAAATCCCAGTTACCATGGTTACCTGGTTATTTTTTTCTATGGGGAAATGAAGAAAAAACATGCAACAGATGCAACAGAGCCATTTCAATTAAATAAGCTTAAAGAAGACTGTTGTGATAACACGCAATTCAATGATTTAAGATATTTCACATCTGGATATGTGCATGTTTCATTCAAACTAATAAGATTTTCCCTCACACCAACATCAGACTAAACTGATATATTGATCATGATCAATGATTTTACCTGTTCCATCACTAACATATTCTTCATTACACCATAATAATCCATGAAACTTTTTCACCCTTGAAATGAGTGCAGTGTTTGAGATGAGTGCTTTTTAAGTTCAGCATTTTCTGACAATTACAGTTGTTATTGACTTAAAGCATGCAGTAACATCTGCTGCAGACATGCACTACAGATGTGATTCCACATGCATCTCTTGGCATGTTACTTATGCACTGCTGGTATTCCAAGCAGTCTTTATTTTGTTTACTGAGCAACCACACACAAACGTTCACGTTTGTTTTTCTTGCGCTATCATTACCTAATTAGAGTCCAATTATTTGAGACTGTACTGTTATGCAGATAAAGGAACAACGTAATCACAGTATGTGTGACTCATTAGAAAATAATCGTACATAATGTTCAATCACAAAAAATTAGACAAAATGTCTTTAGACAACTCGAAACAAGTCCTAAAAGCATTGTTTTCACAAGCCAATGATTTTAAAAGCTAAGCATTAGACCAACCCAGGCTTGGCAACCTCTGAGGAAACGAGTGATGTGCAACGGTACTGAACATACAGTCACCTGAGCACAAGAGGAAACGCAGAACATTTGAGTCACTATTACCACCCGAATCAGACATTATATAGCCTTCATATTCGCAACCATACAGCGCGAAACATTTGCCAAAGCGAAAGTACTGTTACTTACTATGGTATAAGTAAATAAGTAAAACTTCTATCATCACGCAAATAAATTAAAAGAATTGATCAAAAAGTGTCGTACGCAAATTAACCCATAATCATTTGCGAAGCGTTTAAAACCAAACCATAACAATAGTAACCAACCAGTATTTTGTTGCGACCTATAGTTACTTTAAATTTACGGTCAACATGATAAAATATTGTAAAAATAAGCCAGAGTATAACTTACACATAACACACTGACTGAGATACATATTAGTAGCGCCACGTTGACAACACCACAAATTCAAAACACTTACTGCAATTATCCGCCATAGGAAATCTGCATATAATAAAACCGGAGCACCCGAGGTGAAATGACTAACCTCATACCTGACCAATTCCTCGTTAATAATAGATGATCTCTTTACGTGTTGAGGACAGATCTGCTTTCTCTGAAGCGTGTCCCTCCCCACCTCTATCTCCACCCCTCACGAACTCCCACAAACTACTAAGGCGGTGTCTCAAACACGCAGACCTAGTGTGCTTACTACCTAGACAACATTTTGGGGCGTCAAAAGCGCGTTCCAACTTGAACTAAGTACGCGCCAAAAATCAAAAACGTATTTTTAGGTAACAAGAACACTACAGTGACGCGCACGTTCTCACCACAAACACTGTCTAGGTATGTTTTGCGGCGTGCCTTAAGCTGTCTACCAGCATATTTTACCACCATCAAACACCCGCAGTACTTTTCGTTTTACATTATACGCGCTTTTAAACAAAATAAAAACATACTTACCATTTTATTTCAGCTGTAAACCGCGATGAGAAACGCGTTTGTTTTTCTTTTTTTACATATGCGCCAAAATCAAATCGCAGAAATCATTGCAAACGTCTCCGCAATAAAAACAGAGAGCAGACGTGCAGCCTACATGTTATTCATCCCGTTCGTTCCTCGTTTCCAGTCGTCTGCTCGTGCACTCGCTCGCTCTTCACCCTGAGACTGCATTCGCCGGAAAAAATGACAAAGTTTTTGAAGAAGTTGAAATCATGGTTTGTTTACTTTGGTGGCACCGGCCCAGAGCTATTGCAGGTTAGGCCACACGTAAGCCTGCCCACGACAGAGCTGTTGTGTAACTGGCAAAGTTAAACAAATTCATTCATAGTGAATGTGCGGACACCGACCAGAAGCAATGCCACACCCTTCCTCTCTCCACATAACTCTAACAGCGGACCTCTGTGCAGTAATATGTGACCAAATAATACAATACTTCATCATTATTAATAATCACGTTATACATCACGTTATTAAATACGAGTTGTGTATTAATCACAAGACTACAAAAACACTTTCATAATTTAAAAAGTCTATGTTTCGCTTTTGTTATGTTGCTATGTGTATATATATCATCGTTAAAGGAAAAATATTAAAATTCTAGAAAAAACTGTATTTACGTACGTGCATAACTACAGTAATCTTTAAAGAAGTACATTCAGTATGTGATCGGTATGACAGTAGCCAAATATAGCGCGCGCACAGGAATTTGTCTCAGAACAACAAATCATTTCTTGTGTATTTCAACACACGCAGTAAATTCTGAGATTTATGAAATACTTTTTTTAATTACATTTTGCCCATTTTGTGTGAAAAATGAGATTCAGCTGTCCCACATTGGTTAGTCATATGATGTCACACGTGCGTGTCAAACCATCACATGCTCTGTCACATTCTGCTGGGTTTGGCCTGACCCTTTTATTAAGTGGACATCTTTGCAAGCAAAGGGCAATGCTACTTTGAAACTATTGTATAATTTCTGAGCATTTCAGCACATACATCAGTGTCCGTGCTTTGATCTGATCTGAGCTACAGATCATGTTTGTCTATTGGTTTGTAGAAGAAGAATCTGTGTTTGATCTTCCCAAAAAGTTCCTTCTAAATTTGCTCAAATTTGATTGGCGGTAACCCAGAGATTCAGATCTGTGTTGTTGACGCCAAGAATGCAGACTTAGCCCCAAGCATGTTTGACCCATGAAACAGAGAGTCCTTCATTTTGTCCCATTTCGTCCCATCCCATTGCGACATTAAGCCCTGAGTGGAACACTAAATTAGCATATTAAGGCATTTATTTATATATTCATTTAATAAAGTCTTTTGTGCTTTGGATCAAAGGCATGTGGTAAATTGCAGGTATTTGTATCATGTGTTAACTTTTAGATATTTCCAATAGCTCTTCAAAACAGTAGGTGTGTTATTTATTTGGCATTATATAGAGGTTTGTCCACAGGGGGATAAATTCTTGAAGTTTCTCTTTGTCATGGAAAGAAAGACCAGCCCTCCAACACTTTGTTTGACTTTACTGTTGTGTGACTTTGACTTTTCTCCAGAGTTCAAATTAAACAGTCTAATCATACTCTCAGCTCATGTTACCATTATGTTTTAACAAACAGACAATATTTAATTCCTATTGTTTAGGTAATAAGAGACCGGACTGAAGTTCTTGAATTGCAGCGGAAACAGAAAGAAAACAGAAAGTATGTGTTCTGGGCAGATTAAAGATACTGTATCTACTTTACTTTCTTAATGTTGTATCTAATGTTCTGCTTTAGTGTCACTGGAGAAACTAATTTGTTGTACTTTGCTTTGATCTATTCAGCAACAATAAACCACTCAAACATTCTGTGTGTGCTGCCCCCTGCAGGTTATTTAGAGACTTGCAAACGTCACTAAAGTTGTTTCAAAATGGAACTGAGACAGAATACTAAATGGGAAAACTGTATTTTAAAAAATCACCTTAAATAACTACTAATTTTACTTTAATTTAAAAATGTCAAACAAATATTTCACTATAACCTTAAAAATGGTCAAAACAACCCTGAAAAGCGCTGAACAAACAGTGAACACATTTTAAATGAGTGTTTGTCTCATTGTACAGAGAGCTGTGACTGGTGTAATCTGAGCCACTGATGAAAGCAGCACAGCAGCTGCCTTAGGCTAAAGTCCCAGGATCAGAAATACAGTAAACTTCCTCTTGCATACAGTACATTAGTTTATATATATGTAATGAAGATGCGATCATTATGTTCTTTAACCAGAAATAGCATAAAATAAAAATAATATCTGCTCTATAAAACTAATTCAAGCAAGGATTAAACGACATATTGCCCCCTGGTGGACATCTATTTCACTCCACAGGGGCCATAGCTTGAAAGTCAGACAAATAGAAACAGCAGCACTCTCGAGTTAACTTAATCAAAACATTTGTACCCACCTTCCTGTGTTTGCGTGTGGTATAGGAAGCATCTGGAAGTGAAGCGAGGTCCAGGCTGATCATTGAATTCGTGCGAGAGCGGACAGGGGTGGGACAGGTGTCGGTCATAAAGCAGTCCTCCGTCCGGATGCTCATCTGATCAAAACTCCTACAGAACAGAGTACCAATTGTTACCGTAGTTTGAAAGAAAAACTATGACCTACTTTACAAAGGAGACGAAACTGATCAGTGTTGAAGACCACAAGAGGGCTGTATTCTTCTGAGAGACCGTTTCCGAAGGGCTTTGTATTACATTTACAATTATTAAATGTATAATAAATTTAAATCTTATTATTTATTAAATAAATTATTATAGTTAAAAGAAGCTAAACCATCAAATCCTCTTTTTGGTATCCATCAAGAGCAGAATCTCATGAGACCCATGAAGGACATGTCCAGGTCACATTTCACCACAACCTTCAAAACATACCTGTTTCACAGACACCTGACCAATCCCTAATGCTCTAACTCTCTTTCCTTTTAAATAAATCCTTTCTCTGTAGTACCAGAATACAATATCCACTTGTAAATGTAGCTTGTAGACTCTGCTTCTTAGGACAAAATTATATTTTATACAAAAGTATATTTGGCATTAAGTCTATTGTCATTCCAATGAAACACAATTCCCCCCAAATTTTCTTAACTATTATAAAAAATCTCATTAGTGAAATGTGAAAAAATTGTGAACGTATCGCATATTGTTTTGGGGTCATGTGCTCAGGTTTACAATAAAATAAACACAGATTTTGTTGTGATCACTCTAATTGGTTTTGTGACACTACAGCAGCAAGAGAATCTTTTTGGCACCAAAGTGCAATATGAAGAGTCCATGCCAACGGCCTAAAATACCGCCGTCCTTGTCAATATATGCTGCATTTAATTTCTCAGATGAATAGTCAGATAGGTGACAAACAAATTTACTCCAGAAATAAAGTTTGACACTATAAAAACTGGTCTCAGAACAGTGTCAATAATCACATAGCCTTCAAAAGTCACAAGAATACAGGTTATTTTGTAACAGTTACTTCCTCTGTTGTTTGACTCCAAGCTGGACATTAAAATGAACTGCTGCAGTGCAATATGCATTATTTTACTGTACTAAACTTTATGTCAGGGATTTATTGCTTTCCAATCATGTGGAATCATTATTCTGTATGAGTTGTGCAACCTGAGATATTTACAACACATAACCACCAGGGAGCAGTGCGGGATTAGTTTTGCTAAATTGCAGAGTGTATTCAAGCATTTTTGCATTTAAACAGTTGGGAGAATAAATCATGCTTTGCCCTCAGTTTATTGTATAAAAACAGTGTCATAAAACAGTTTTTGGGAAACATTACAGTTGTATTATGCAAATGAGGGTCCTGTTTTAAAAGATAACATTTAAATAACAAAAACAAATGAGACGTTTTACCTCATTTAAAGCAAAAGTGGTGCTGCTGGATGTTTTTTTTAACACAGAAAGCACAGACTTGAACAAAACCACTCAGGTGAAAATGATAAAAATGTTCTGTGGCATCTTTGGAATTATAACTGAAAATTCAGAGAGGTTTCAGAGAAGTTTGCACAAGAGTAAAATCTTCTGCCTGCAAGCATTTGTGATCAGCTGTGTGGTTCACAATCCAGCGTTCACACTCGACACATCACATTAAGAAAGTTGATGCTAATTATTGATCTGGTTTGTCCAATCCAAAACCTCTGGCTCACCTCTGCAGGTATTGTAACTGACAAACCTGATCCAAAGCTTCATGTTGTTTTTGGCACTCATTTGTTTAGCTAAGGCTCAAAACTGAAAAAGGGTTAAAAGAGCAGCTTCCTCTTTGACTGTTTATGCCCTTTAGGCAGAATGTGAAATACATGATCTGGCATGCGTGGTACTAACGTGAGCCATGATCTTTAGGCTATGTACAGTATGTTAACTACAATCAAGCTGCAAAGCCCGTCGATTTTCCTATTTTTAATTCAAAGTTCATATCTTCAACAGTCTTTTTTGTGTTCCTTACAAGGGATAAGGAGAATTGATATTGCACTATTTGGAGTAAGTAACTGCTAAGGCAGAACATGCTGTAGCCAACCCAAAACCCAACCAACCAATGCTGTCATATGACCATGACCTATTAAGACAGATTCTAAGAAATTATTAAAGATTAACATTGTGACTCAAATGTTTTAAGGTTGCTAAATGTTAATGACTCACACTGAAAGTGTTGGGACACATAATAAGTTTTATTTTAAGATGAATAATTTATATATATGCATGTGTCGGCGTGTCACAAATAATGTGTATATATATATATATATATATATATATATATGTGTGTGTGTTGGTGGTATGATTTTTGTTTTTAATGCAAGCCATCCAGGGTTCAAATCCCACCGAACTGTACCATATTTAATAAAACAAGAAAAATTGCCACTGTATATCAGTGGATAGTAAATAGTGAACGACACAAGCATCGTACAGTATCAATCATAAATCTTTTTTATTTTCTCTGATGTGACATCTTTTTGGTGGCACTTAAGATCAGCTCCTAACCACACCCACATAAAACATGAGATATTTTATATACTGTACAAACTTACAGGGCTGGACCACTTCTGAGGAAATCTACTTTTCTGTTGAATTCTGATGCAGATTCCATGCAAGCCAACACATAACACATGCATAACAGTCTGTTGTGTTTTATGCAGCAATACTAAACGTATTCTCCTGAACCAAACTGACCTGTTTGTCTCATACTCACACACACAAGCAGGAGATGATATTATGAAAACATCCATATTTTGTGTTTGTTTACATACAGTGGTGAAACCTAAAAGTGATGAATAAGGCTTGCTGCTTGATTTCTTTTTAACCCTTTATGATAAGAATGGAAACCAGTAATGAATTTGGTGAAGTAAAATACGGAACGGACAAACAGAAGTTCTGGTCTGGTGAGTCTTTGTTCACTGATGGCTATTTAACTAAAATAGATTTAAAACAAATGTCTTATTTGACTTTACTTGAGGTTTGGAAAGATTACCACAATTACACAGAGAACAAAAAATTAAACATCAAAGTACTTCTATGTTTTGGGGGGAAATTATTCACAACAATAACAAATCGCTCTTAGCTGTGTGAGTATGTGTAAATGTATGTGTGAGTGTTTGCGCTGTGATAGACTGGTCAACTTTTCAGGGTGTACCCCACTTATGGCCTGAGATGCTGGGACAGGCTCCATCCCCCAGTGACCTTGAAGAGGAAAAGTGGATTTGGAAAATGAACGGATGGATGAATCACAAACAGAATACAGCTTTTCATTGCCACAAAACTAACTTAAGTGGTTTAGACTGTAAATCTGTAATAATCACTGAGCTTTATGCTTTCATTTACTAAGTACAACACATTTGGGTTAGGTCAGGATACTTCAGGGAAGCAAATATTTGATGGTGCTTTACAGATCTACAGCAGAGCTGTGCATACTGAGACTGCAGCCCCAACAGAAGCATTAGGCCACACCCACTATTACATAATGCTGGCATTCTAACCTACATTCCCATACAGTCACAACAAGATGCATGTAGAAGTACATGAGTATATATATAATTGATAAATTGCCAGTGAAAATAAAGGCACAACATTGTCTTATAAATGTGTAGGGGAGAGGCGGGAGTTTATGTGTGTCGTGGTCATGTGTACATAAGGATTCTGTGTGTGTGTGTGTGTGTGTGTGTGTGTGTGTGTGTGCGCGCACAATAAAGCCTACTGCGTTTGTATACAAGGTCCACACTCTATGTTCACAATAGCATTAATCTTAAGGAATGTGTGTTCTGTACTGGCTGAGGTGAAAATGACTTTAGATAAACAAATGTCATTTCTGCAATATTTTACAACAGGGCAGAGTGGAGAGTGTTGTAACACATTTTGTTTCAACAGCCGTCAGTGTTGTTTTAATAACTCAGTATTAATATATAATATTGGTATGTTTAAATAAGAAATCTACATCTAACCTAATTTAATACATTGCATTCATTTGACATGGTTCAGACCATTGACTGTGTTACATACTGATATTGGTTAACATGTCATGTACCTCTTAAAATAATTGTGAAAACTATGTATGTATATATATATTTATACTGTATATATATTACAAATGTAATATAAAAAACAGTTATTTATAATCAATTAAACAAGAGAACCTACTGAATTAATTGATACCAGATATTAACATGTTCACAAATCTAATTATAAACCAGACACTAAATCTTAATGTCTCACAATAGAAGACTGGTGGGCATGTGCAATAGTGATGTCACCCCTGAGTCACACCCATTAAACACACATACACAGTTTGCTTACAGTATATTTCTCAGATTAAGGATGCAGGATGTGTTGAACGCATGGCAAGATGACAGTTGACACTGTTGACATCTGTCTGCTGTCTGACGGCAGACTGTAAACGTTTTGCCATCATTAGACACTTTACAAGCCAACAAAGGAACCGGATTGCAATCTGAGTTTCCCTTTGATATCCTGTTAAGGTGCAATGCTTTCAAGTCCAGCATAAAATGAAGGTTCTGACCAGGGACAGATGTTTACACTTTCCAAGCACCAAAAGCAAGTAAAAATTGCCTTAGGCAAGTAAATAAGACTTTTGCCAGTTACTCAGTTAGTCAATAACTTTAATTTAGGCTATGGCCAGGAAAGTTGCTCATTACCCGCCATTGGCAGGTGTGGTTAATTTTGGACTCCCCAGCTAACAATTTTAGGTTATAGGAATGTTTCTGTAGCTTTTCCATTAAGTAACAAAAATATAAAAATGTTGTTTTGAAAGTTTTAGGAATGTTTTTAGGCATTGTATAAACACCATTGCTTGGTTACATGAACGCTATTCAAACGTTTTTAATTCTATAATGTTTTTGATAGACATCTTATTTAACATAAGAAAAATGTTCTACTAACGTTGCTGCACAAATGTTTTTGATGACTTTGGGAGAACGTTTAGAGAACATTAGCAACATTCTGACAACGTTTCCTGTTAGCTGGGCAGCCATGGTAAACAACTAACAGAGCTGCAGGTTGGAATAACACACAGAAAAAAATCATAACTGATGCCTTTGAATCAATAGATGAAATGTTTAGTTCCCACTAGGACTGTGTTGTGTTTCTAAACAGCAGCTAATGGCTTCCATGTTTGACTTGATCTTCCAGTGAACAAAGAAGATTCTGGAGTACATGCATTTTTAAGCAGAAACAGCACATGGGTTTTGCCTGAGGCGCCTGTAACCTTTCAAGCCCAGTTCATTTGAAACACACACCCACACTCTGAGTTTAGCCCAAATACAGTGTGATTATGGTATTAAAGCAATGCGGTCAAGTCAGTTTCACACCTTATTTTAAAAAACATAAACTCAATCATTTTACTTTTTAAAAGATCAATTGTTAATTAAAGTCACTTCTTGTATCATAAAATTTGAAGAAAACAATTTCACCACACTGTTCCCTAAAGCCACTCAGGTACACCAGACTTTCACATTAAACACAATGTGAAAACAAATAGAGTCGGTGAGGTAAACCATGTTAAACGTATGTTTGAGTTCCTAACCTTCCTACCATCATTTCTGTATCCTTCCTGTCAAAACGTTTTCCTGTGTTGATCTTCCTGTCTGGGATTATTGTATTTGTCTTTATGAATGTTTCAGCTGTTTGGTTTGGGATTCATAAGGTGATGGGCAGTGTCCCCTCAGCACGAGGATTTGTATTCTCATCTAAATTAAGATTACAATAACTGCCCGTTTTTCAAAATTTGTCCTGTGACAAACAGGTGTGGCTCAACCATGCTCAGAAGTGCTTAAATTCCATGGAATGGTACCATCCTCATCTAACAGGGTTGGTGACAACACCAGTTTTGGTTCGAAAGCATGTAGGATTTTAAAGAACAAAAGGAATTGATAAAACATTATTTAAAGCTGCATTCGTAACTTTTGCCTCTCTATCGCCATCTCTGTTTAAAGCAAAATTGTAGGTTCTTATTCATACTGACCCGACCCAAATTATAAATCATTATTAGAAACTTACCATTGTGAATCGGAATGAGGTGGGAAAACTGTTATGAACATGGATATGTTATGTACTTGCTTAATACCTGATTTTTGTTTATTTTTAACCAAATAAAGTTACGGATTGCAGCTTTAATGTCTATCGGCCTTTGACAGGCAATAAATGATTGAGATTTGAAGCTCTAAGACTGACCTGAACTTCAGATGCAACAGTAACAGAACTAGGGCCATTGTTTTAAATTATGATATACTTATTTTGTGGGAAACTCAATGTCATATTCTTTATGCAGTTATTCCTTTATACAGCAGAACTAAAAGTAATAACAAAATAAATTATACGCAGAAAGCATGCAACAAGACTGTACAAGAATGAAACAAACATAATAAACTAGTTTTAATCTCTTAAACTGTAATGCAACACGAGATAAATAGACCTAAACTGAATGCTTTTCATGATTACTTAAGTGTAGCAGCAATAATCGCAGTCTAATCTCAGGTATTTATTTGATTGATTTTGCGCCCCTCACAAAATCTTTAAAATAAAGATAGATTAAACCTTCAAAATGTATGACAAAACTTTTATTCAATAAAATTTCTGTGAGATGTGTCTGTACTGGTTAAAACATCTCACCATGAGCCTTTAATTCCTCTTAACATATCCTGACTGATGACAAACTGCCCCAGTGCTTGTTATGCAGTTCACAAATCTTAGAAACACATAAAGATAAGACCAAAAATCATGTATGCTATGGACAAAATTAAGCAAAGATCTGTAGTTTGTTATCACATCTATTTAATAGCCAGCCAGCTGTAACAAAAAGCCATAAATAACTTACACTGGCTAAAGCGTCAATAACAAACCATAACAGATACTAACAGAATAAAAGCAGCGCTCCTTTTTTTATCTCAATAATGCACCAGGCAATAATAGACGCATCATTAGGCTGAAAGCAGGCTTATGTTTTCCAATGTCAATAAAGAATGCCTAACTGAAAAGTATCATATGTCCTTCTCTGAGGGTTCACAGATAAACATTTTGGTTTTAGACCTTTATTATTGGTATAAAAGCAGGTCTTCACACATTCCTGCTGCATGAATCTGTCTGCAAATAGGAACATGCAAAGCTTTGCGGTGCTAAAGACAAAGAGCTTTTAGAAGGCAAGAACAGGGGGGGGGTGTACCCACCCTCCAGCATTTTACTCAAGTTATCAAAACTATACACTTACCATGACCAAACAACACTGTTTAAACCAGTTTTGCAAGTATTATTCTCAGATCTGGGATGTTTATTTTATTATCAGTGGCAAACACTGGTCATGGTAAACATCACATCAATAGAAGTCGCATCACCTAGTACATGCACGCTTGTTTACATAAGTTGACGAAAAGTTTCACTTAACGTTTTACATAACATTCAGAACAATTGTAATTCATCAATGATTGTCTTTTCATGAAAAACTAGGTATGTTGGCAAAAATTCAAGAATAAAACATTTCTCCCAAACCAAGCTAGCGGTAAACAAAGCCAGACCCGTAGCATGTTGTTTATTTGTTTTTTTGGGGGGGTTGCCTTGACAGCATCAAATCATAAAAAGAAACTTTTAATCACTCTTTATTCCACATCTGGAAAGAAAACGCTTTCCAGCTATAACTGAAAACCAACACACAGCACTCAACAAAAACTTGTGTCGTAAAGTAATCCAAGCTATAAAACAATGGAAGGGATTTAATGAAAAGCAGAATCTGAATAATACAGAAAAGACTAATCCGAATGAAAACTCATGTATGTGACTGTTCTGACTGGAACAACCGTCTATTTCTGCTTTACAAAACCATTCTGTGTTACACATCCAGATGTTGGCCAACCACAGTGAGTCACCATCATTCACTGAATCGTCCAGAACTCTCCAATTTGTGCCAGTTATAGAATGACTCAGGCAATGGTTACAATTACTCTCTGCTGAGATACAATCCATGTAAGATCTTCACTTACAAGTCACACAAAACACATTGAGATTCTATTACATTATAGTTACATTGATGGGTCTGTGTGTATTCATGTGTGCAGTATCTTTGTATTGCAGTACTCTGCATATTTGTCACAACACAGCTTCCAGAAGCTTCTGTCATTATCAACACCTGCCTGCAACATATACATGCACACGCACACACACACACACACACACCCTGCCTGCAGGCAACTTTAACCGTGGAGCTCTCAGCAGGCCATATGTGTTAGCACACAGTTTAGTGTTGATCTTAGTCAGCCTTGGTCAGAATCTGTTTTTGAGCAAACCTGCTGTAAATCAGTTCACAGTGTAAAACAGCCACAGCTGCTGACTATAAATGCATTTACTTGCTATTCAGTTCAATGTCTGGAGATCCACAAGATTTTTTCTCATTGCACAGAGTGGAGCTTTTTCCAGCACACTTTCCTGTCTTAACCCAAACATCCGGAACACAGTGGACTACATCTGTTTTTTAGCACACAATAAGCACCCAGGTTTATACTAAACCAGTATTTAGTATAAACCAGTATTTAACACTCACTAAACCAGTTAGATGATCAGTCAATGAATGTTGTTAAAACTTAACAAGTTATTTCTGAACTCAACAGGTTAAGCTGCCAGTGTAGTAAATATAATTATTGTTATAAATAGACCTACGTATATACAACGTGCAGCATGTGGTTTCACAATAATTCCTCTGTAAGGGTTTTTGTTACTTTGCCCACAGCAGCAAGTAATTCTTGCCAGTCCTCCTCATCAGTCATCTACAGTCAGCGGCTGTCTTACTGCCTTTAATGTTTGCCTATAACAAATTACACCTATTAAATCTATGAACCAATCAATTTATACTGTCATTCTGCCTTTATCATTTACCCTATTAAAGTAAAGGGAGTATGACTTTTTAAAGCATTATTTGTTTTTATTTCAGCAATGCTTATTCAAGACCAGACGCAAACCAAACATTCACAAACTAAACAACACTGGGCGTTTTTTTTACTTCTAAGGAACAGGAACTGGTTCTCATGAGCGTACATCAGTAACAAGAAGGCAGTAATCCAGTCGTCCAGTCTATTGAATCCTTCCTTGCTGACAGGACTCCATTTTCTCCATTATTCCGTCAAGTGTAACTTAATTCAGTTTAACACATTCACTGAACAATGTGAAGCGTGGTGGCAAAGGGCGTTAACGTGGAAAAACATCAGGTTGTGATCACATTGCATCCAAATCTGATTTGGATTACACATCCAATCTTCCACGCTGACTGTCCACACTGTCATTTTGCATCTGTTTGTTCAGACATGTAGGATCCAGTATATCTACAAACTGGAAAACTAGAAATTTTGCCTTTGCTTATGTCATGCATTTACTGATACTCCTTCCAATCCACCGCATAGTGAATGTCACACAGTTCTCTCAAGGAGGAAAGAGAAAATTTGTATATTCGCCAACAGCTCCAGGAAATAGCACACACTTTGTATATCGCTACATATGAGTCGCAAGCCACATGACAAAGACTGATACCCGATCAGACCATTCAGACTGAGATGCATTTCAAAAATCTGATCGGATCTGATCACATATGAATGTGGCTTGACTTGCAGTCATAAATATCAGATTTCATGTTTTTTTCAGATTAGCCACCAAACAATACAAGGTATTTGAGATTTGATTTATTACAGGGAAAATGGGATATGCCTGTCTGAACAAAATCTTAAGAGTTCCAAAACTACTAATTAAAAGGTCTAATGTGCAGAAACAGTTAATCAATTTAATTAACTACATAATGTCAGTAACTTTTAGGCCTGTGTCATGTTTCTGCAGCACACACCGTGCAGTAACATACATAAAGTCTTTCATTCTTTTGAACAGCCAGGAAAAGAACAGATCACAGAATTACATAACACACCTACCTATTATACATGTGCTGGGATCAAAACCACAACAAACACGTGAAAATCAAATAACGTGGAAATAAATTTCCAGATATTTTGTTGCACATGTACCAGAGAAAATGCTGCAAAACAGACCTTCAATCTTGACTAATAAACCAAGGGTGACGGTCTAAACGAGTAATTCAAACAAAATGTTCCCACCTGAGGAAGACAGAAGCGTGTTTGTCTAATAACAACAGCAAATCAAACAAAAACCTTCATAACATCATTACGCAAGACGGAAAAGAATCAACAGTGGGAATATTATGAACACAGTTTATCCTTGTCAGATTCTGCCTTTGATTGCTCAACAGTGATGAATGCCTGAAATCTAGAAGCAGTGGGGACAGGGGTCCTGTCAACACTGTTAGAATTTGTGATCAGTTACACAGATGCTTGTCCAGCATGCTTTCAAACAACGTTATCCACTTTTAGTCAGAGAGATGAGACGAGGCCCTTTAAAGCAGACCCTCTGAATGAACAGGGTATACTGAAGCAAAACAGATGATCAGCACAGTGAACTTAATCTTTACACTGTGGTGTAAAATACATACAGGTGATGTTCCTAAACTACATTGTACACACACTGCATA
The DNA here is from genome assembly GCA_036877575.1 of Botia almorhae. Taxonomy (NCBI): domain Eukaryota; kingdom Metazoa; phylum Chordata; class Actinopteri; order Cypriniformes; family Botiidae; genus Botia; species Botia almorhae. The sequence continues at coordinate 166,618 of JAZGTJ010000093.1, read as the reverse complement.
TGCATACTGTGTCTTATGCAGCTGTCCACGACCACCAAGATGTGTGAGAAGTGAAATTATACGTTAAAACATTTATATGTTTTATAAACACTCATATTTTTTCCTATATAGAGAGTTAACACATAGGCTTACACTCCATAGGCCCACATTTAAATCAAAGGTGTTTTATATATATATATATATATATATATATATATATATATACACACACACCATTGGTAAATACATACATTGGTACAGTTTATGTACACTGAAGTACAAATAAATCATGACATCTATTTGAACGTACAATAACTAATGCTCTGTTAAGCGTTATGTAATGTAATAATAGATAAGGACTTATCAGTAAAAACTATTACAAAGTGATACAAAATCATGAATAAGCAATAACATTTCAAATGTCACCACTGTATATTTAAGAATAGATGTCAATACATGTTTAGTTTGTTGTGCTTTAAAAATGAATACCATGACAAAAAATTAAAGGGGTAAGCAGAAGAGATGAGAATTACTAACACTCACATGCTATAAACAGAGTCCACATCTCCAGTACTGTTGAGAAACGATTGCTCTTTACCCTTCGATTTCTTCTTCCTCAAGGAAAACAAACGTCTCTTCTTTTTCTTCTCGTCGGAGCTGATGGGCAGAGAGCCCGAGTAAAACAGGGCATCTCCAGGGCTGCGGAGCTCGGGGTTCGACGGTAAAGTCATGGAGCCTCTTAAACTGTCGTGCTCATCCACAGGTGAAGCTACCCAGGAATTCTTACTCCCGTCAGCATCATCCCTGTTTTTCTTATCCAGAGACTTTGACTTTCCAAATAACTTAAATTTAGATCCCTTTGATATACTCATGGTAAAGTTATTTTTCTTTCTCTATATATATACACACACATATACAGGTAAATTTCCCCGTCAGCCCTGATCAAGTATGAAGTGTGTGTGCGCTTGGTTAGGCGCACGCTGAAAATTCCGTGTTTTTCTCGCGCTCATGAACCGCATAAAAAGGCGTGTTAAGGCGGAGCGCGCAGTTTATCTTTGAACATCGCATATACTGTTGCATTTAATAAATCAGTTTCAAAATTGAAGTCGCCCACAGAACTAAAATCATACAACTAGTTATAAGTTTTATAAATAGAAAATTAGCCGCTGCCTATTCGCATTGATCTTGCAGTCTTCTTTAATTCAAATGAACACATGGATTTTACGCCCCCTTGTGTAAATGCTTACAGCTGAGTATTCTTAACATAGAGACGTATTTCAAAAGACATATGCCCCTTAATAAAGCAGACAAGCAAAACACGATGATCCATGTTCCGATTGACTGGAACTTTTATAGACCTATATAGAGTATATTCATCTCTTTAATAACGTTGAACAAAAATTAATTTACTCGATTTTAAAGACCCAGTTAAAACTAAGGAAACAAAGCTTGCCTCGATTTTATTTATGGAAGTTATTGACTTTTTTAAAAGAAAGCCCTGCTGTTTTGACACCTACACGCAAAATGAGAATGTAAAAATGAAATATACTAACGTCACATGAATATGACGCTGCTTTAGCTGAATGCTGTATGTTGCCTCAAATTGCCTTTGGATCAAGTTACATTGAGGTGTTCCGGTCAGTGCCAACTTCAAGCACAGAATATACAGAAGTGCTTTCTTTGGCAAGGTAGGGATGCTGGTAGGGCACCTGGGGTTTTAAAATTTCTTAACTTTGACTTGGCTGAAATCCTAATATTATGTTTATATTTAATGCACACAAATGGTTGCACTAAAATTTATAATTGTCAGACCCCATGCAATACTGATTTGTAACCACTTGGCGTCACCGTCCCCCTGCTGGAGTCACCTGCTATGAAATTTATACTAAAATAAACAACCAACGACTCCAAGTATGTTATAGCTGCCAGCAGTTTATTTAATGAGCGTGTGATGCCGTATGGCAAGCATGCAGAGTTTGAATAGTAAAATGTCAAACCGGTTCCTTGTGTTCAAGAGCAACCACAGGTCCATACAAAAAGCCAACATTCAGTATCTCAGAGCTAAAAGAGCATCTCAAGAATTAAAAACAAAACTGGTGCTTGGCTGATCATCCGAAGGCACAATTTTAAAAAATGTAATAAAAAAATTGCACAATGAAGAAAAATACAGGTAATGTTGGTTGCTCTGGTCTAAACCTAATAATTAGTTGGTTGCCAGTGCTGGCTGATACAAATTCCACCTGAATTTTACTCAACCACTAAAATATACAATCTACTGTGTGGGGGGACAAGCACAAGATGGGAATTTGGAAACAAGCCCCTTGAAAGCTACAAAACTTTTGTTGTTCACTAAAGAGGTCATCTCACTCATTGCCAACCGCACACATATGTTGCAGACAAACTATTTTTGTTCCTTTACATTGCATTCTTTTATAACGTCAAGACTGCCTTTTATTTATTTATTTTTATTGAAGTTATGCTGAATGTTACACTTTTTTTGCTACCTTGAGAAAATGTATAAGGCCAGAGGTGCATTTTACAAATCAGTCATTTTACTACATTCGCATTTTGAATGTATAACATTTACACATTTTCTTCTGAAAAAAAAAATGATAAACCTCACAATTCTCAAAATGATTGCATTATTTGGCGGGAAAAATGCTAACCAATTTAATTTATATCTTTTTAAATCTTTGTCCAAATTAGAAATCTTACCCAGATTTGTTTACATTCAAAATATTGTATAAACAAAAACAACAACATTTCACTCTGAGCTTATGAGTCTATCTTGGTAAAGCTATAAAGCCATTTTGCTGTCAGACATCCATCCATGTGGCTTTCTTTAACAGCATCACAACAACTCGTACCCTTTTAATGTGATGAAATCACAACCCTTCTTTAAATGTGATGCCCCTCGTCTACTTTAACCATATCCTGCTTTGCTGCTTTTCTAAGTCTACAGCTGTTAAGGACACTTCATGTGAAGTGTGAGGGATGTAGTTCTTCCAGAGCTACACAGGTTTTCCCTTCATGTTTACATGCCATGAGATGCAGTTAAGATAATGCAGCACTCAGGGTTAAATAAATGATTCTAGAGTAAGTAAGGCAGATCTAGAGTTTATCTTCATGTATCAATAGTTAAAGAGGTCTGTCCTTCATCAAAAGGCCACAGGTGCTGCAACTTTGCAAATTGTCTGTTTGTTATTTAGATATGTTAAGGTGCCACCTCTGCAAACAACTGATGGCTAATGTATATGATATGAATTTAACTGACATTCAGATGTCAATCTGATTCAATGTGTACTTCATTCATTCCAAACTTCATTAAACTTCATTGAACTTCTAAGACGAATATGGACTCATATTTGGTCAGAGTGCCACACAAAACTCTCTGAAAATAAACACTGCAGCTTTCAACACTGTTCACATGAACTTAGTCAAAACAAAAAGAAACTGCTTCTTAACATTTTACCTTGCGGGCTTAGAAAAAGCCTTTTTCTTCTTTTACATCTATTATAAAAACAAATGGCTGGTGAACCCACTCGGTCATTGCTACATAGTGTGGGTAAAAGAATGAGAAGTGTGTGTGTGTGTGTGTGTGTGTGTGTGTGTGAGAACCCTACAGCACACACAAGCACACACACACACACTATTAGCCACCGATACACAATTTCCCGCCTTAACACTTTAACTAAAACGAAGACTGACATAGTAAAGTGTGACGCCACTGAATGAAATGTCCTACAGAACTGTAAGAAAGGGGAGGGAGAAAACATGCATTGGGTATTTACTCTAAATAAAACGAGAAAAAAAGAGTCCAGAGTTTGTTTTTGCTCTTTCTCCTGTGATAGAAAATAAACAGTCCCAGCACAGGGAGGGGGGAGGGGGACGGTTGAGCCATTATTTGACAAGTCGTTTGGCTACGTCAGCGTAGGCGATCTCGATTTCCTTGTCGCTGGGGCAGGTGTTGGTGAACTCCTCACGCTTGTAGGCGTTGTTCAGGTACTTCCAGATGCCCGTCATGTCTTTAGGGATCTCAAAGCCTCTGTATTTCTTCGCCACCACCTGCAAACCAAGAGAGAAGGAATGAATTGATGAGACAACTATCAAAAGATGTGCTTTTACCAATGAATCCTAATTTATGTAATACTGCAAATCATGACAATAAGAAGTAATTATCATATTAAAGGTCCATGAAGCAAAATAAATGCTCTACTATCTGCAGCATAGTTTGTTTTGGGTGAAACCGTATGGGTCATTACCTTAACGATGTGGAGTTTGGGTAGCAGGTTGCAATCCGCCAGTGTCATCTCCTCACCGTCCAGAAACTTGCGCATGGAGGCCTTCACCTCCTCCATGCTGTTGTGGTCGATCTCATCAGGTAAAGGGGAACACAGGTACTCATCCAACTTCTGCAGGGTTTTCAGCAGTCCTTTCTCCAATCCTGAACACCAAAACCAGTTTAGATTTCCATTTTTATCCTTTTTATTCAATGTATTTGGTTTAACACATTTATTTGTCCATTTGCATGAGCTGGGAGAATGAAATCATTTAGGTTTATATTTGAATGCGTTAAAGAAAACTCCCTTTAAAATTCGATACATTTTACATTTGGATTTAAATTTGAAATAAGTTGCATCTCTCATTTATCATTACTGTGTCGCACCATATGGAAGTCATCTGCCCTCTAGAGGCAGGAAGCACCAAATCAGAGTTTTAGCTTTTGCCTGCACTTTCACTAACAGTCACACCAGGCTATAATTTCACTCTGAGCAACCACTTTACATTCTAATATTAAGCCACTGTAGATTTAACTGTTAAACTGCTGAAACAAAAGTTATATCCAAGAATGTGAACCTAAATAGTAAAGCACTCAGTAGTCAGCACAAGGCGGCTTGACTAGGTGATTTCTCACTTAGACAACACTGTCTACTCGCACCCAGACAAATGTTGAGGCTCCAACTGGAATTAAAAGCTCGTTATCACCCACAGTCAACATTTCTCTAGTGTGGAGACTCTTGAGGTTAGTTTATATTAAGGGTAACAGCCAACTGTTATTGAGCCGACAAGACTCATCAAGATTGCGTCAAGGCAAATTCCTAGCATATTTATCATGTAAATGACTGTCCTGCAATGCATCTCTGATTAAAGTGAAGCAACTGGAGTTTAATGTCGTGACTAACAGTGTTTATTCTGGAGTTGATCTAACTGCCTAACTGTAGCCCTGCCAGCAGCACTAAAGCATGCAAATGGGACACTGAATCCAAACCTTGTGCCTAAACTAATAACAACACTGTTTACATACACAACATCAGTCAAGGCATGGCAACCACAACCAGGTCTGATATCTCAAAAGCAATAGAAAGCATTTATGGGAGTTTAAAAGGAGCTTATCAGTTGTATGATTATTCTACCAAACTGTGCCAAGTGCATTGTGGGAATCTTTCTGCTTACCTTCATTGGCATCAGGTTTGGAGTTCTTGATGAAGGCAGAGAACTTGGCGAATATATCCATCCCTGCAGTGTTGGATTCTGGATGTCTGGCACCAAGTTTGGAGTATCTGTGCAGACGCACAAGGTATTGGTTAAATAAATTCTTAACATTCAAGAGTGTGTTGACAGACATGGGGTAGGGTAAAAACAGACACAGTCTCCTTCACTTACTTTGGAGGACAAAGGACGTCCTCCAGGAACTCTTCGATCTTGTTGACATCTGTCTTGACCTCCCCATTGAAGGTAATAAAAGGAGGGTGAGTTCCTGGAGCCAGATTCTGCAGGTCAGCTGGTTTTCTACAAAAGAAGTATTTTGAAAAGTAACATTAAAGCAATATTGTATACCTTTTTATCTATTTCTTTTTAACAATGGTACCATTTATTGATAAGATACTTAAAATAATTGAAACATTACTGCAGAAATGTACTATTGTCCTTCATAACAGGAAACCTATGGCCAGGAGCAAATAATCTAATTTTTTGTATGTTTGTTTGTTTGTTTAAAAACAGGACTATGCAGCAATAAGGCTCCCTCAGGGGCCACACACAAAACACACAGTCCTCACTAGAGGTTTTCAAGGGCATTCAAAGCCCAACACACACACACTTAATTATCTAAACAAAAACACGATAGACTTCTGGTTGTTTTATAAAGCTATTTCTAAACTTATTCCTATTTTAAGTCCTAGTCCAACACAAGAGCAGAGCAAAAGATCTACACATTAAAAATGTATCAGGTATAGAAAACAAATTGACTAAAGGGCTCTGGGCACCGAGACCCGCAGCAGAAACAATATCTCCCATGAGGCCTTGCAGACAGGAACAATCTGATCTTACCAACTTCAACAACAGGAAGTGACCTCACACCTTTGGCATGAGCACAAGAAGCACCCATTCCCTCATAATGGCACAAAAGAGCAAAATGGAGGAAAAGAGGAAGAGATCAAGAAAAAAGGACAGAAAAAAGAAGAGGGAGGGACAAAGAAGCAAGCATGAAAGAAACTTTTCAACTTTAACTTGATTTCATTTTGAGGCAATAAAAGTCAATAGCTGCACAACGTCTCTCTGTTTTACAGCTTTACAAAATACTGCCTGAGAGAGAAATAGACTAAAGGCTGCTTTTGGCTGTAGTTTAACTACATACACACGTCATAAGTTAGAGAAGTGTTTTCTGGGAGTCTGGTTTCTAAGATGATCCTTAAAAAAATTCCTCAAGAGGAATTTGCATACATGTGAATATGTTTAAATAGTTTAACATGTGCACTTTAGTCCTGGAGAAAAGATCCTACACAAATGATCCCCTGAACAAATAATATGTACATTCTCTGAGAAGTCACATTTACAGATGACTACTAAAAAATCAGGAGCAAAATAAAAGACTTTGTTTGGAATATAAGCTATGCCCTAACCAGCAGTGATGCAACAATATTTCAGGGAAAATAAATCCTTTGTTTATGCTGAATGAGTCATCCAATCAGATCAAAGTGGATGACAGACAAGCCAACAGAATGCCTCGTTGCTGCCTTGCCGCCACAATAGCGTCTTAAATGCCTGTTTAATATCTGGGCTTAAACTTCCTGGCACACACCAGAAAAAAATGGTTTATCTCAGACAAATGTGAATTCCTGTGAAAGTCCAAAGAAAAACTTGAACAGCTAAATTGTTGTGATTGTTCTAAAGGCTAAGGGTGGGCTATGCTTTATTTGCTTGACATCTAAATCTAAATTCAATCGTCAACCTGTTTGTAAAGACCTTTCATCTCCAACCTTAGTCAAATAAATCTATATAATCTAAAAATCTATATAATCTTAACTATATAATTCTACATAATTAAACATATGTACTGAAGTAATGTCTATCTGTAGACTTTTTGAAGCTCACTAATGGTCACATGTACCTCTTCAGGTCCACAGTAGTGACGTTGAACACCACACCCTTCAGCCACAGGATCATGAAGAGACGCTGAGAAAATGGACAATTCCCAATACTCTCTCCATCACTGCCCGCCTAAGACACGGAGAAAAACACACCATTAGCCTGACTTCATAAATGTACTTATAAAAAATTAATCATCAAATCTGTTATTGCAATGAGTTCCCCAAAATCACATGATAAAATGATGTGAAAATCCAGCAGTGAAGGTTTTGCAATCGCAGGCTTAAACAGGGATCAGTATCAGCACCCTCTGTAGGGATCTCTGTTTGTGTTGGCCAGGTAGGACGGACACACAGTCACACAAAACGGATGTTAAAAGCAGAAGGGCAAACTGACCTCTTGCTTAAAAACATGTCAGCCATTTCCAGAACTATGACCACATGATAACCTACTCAATGGGGTTACCAGACTAAGCGTATATAACTTAACCTGACTAAAACATTAATTTACATAGCATACATTAAATATCTAATGTTAAAGAATGCCTTGGCAACATGAACCTATTTTATCACGCCAATAATGCTCGAGTATGCGTGAGCATTTCTCAAAAGTCATGGATTCCACAGTGGAGATATCACCCCATGAGGCCTCTCTCCTCCACAGCCTTCTGCTGAATACCAGACTCTTTGTTGCAACACACAGCAGGCCTGCATGTTGTCCATCCATCTTTCCATCACTCCCTCACAAACCTCCAGGAATAATACACTTATGACTCAGAGACTTCAGAATCTTCAGAAACATGTTCACTAGTGTGTGTAATCCAATTATGCAAACAGAGCTCATTTGTATCCAGACTTTTGACTTGTGTCACAGTCTGATTTTGCATGCCAGCACCAAACACATACCAACAGACCTGAGTGAGGCACGTTCACCAAATGTGTGTGTTCTGGCCTCTAGCACGTTCTTTGATAAATAAGGCAAGAGTTCAATAAAACGCAAACAGCGGTACTGATAACTGAATCAGCAGTTTTCCTTTACTGTGTATTGCGCTTTCTAGTTATCAGGTTTTGTACGTTGAAATGAATCCAGCAGCACAGAGTGTACGGCCCACTGAAGAATAGAAGACTTTGTTCTGGAAAGCTTTCTCTCTCTCTTCATCGCTCTACCATCCAGGCACCCTGCTGGTATCTCTAATTCACACACGCACTCTCACTCCCAGGAGGACGAAAGGTTTATGTCTGCTTAGTTCTCATTGTGGCCGGTCTGTCTGTTGTTTACAGAACACTCACTTTTGAGTAATTTGAGTAATTTCTCCTGTTAACCCTTGCTGGGTTGCGAACGTGGCTGTAAAGACCAGATTTGTGCCCTATTCACATACATTAACTCACATACTCTTGTTTTGGAAAAAAGTGCATTATTCAAAGTGGAGTAAGAGTCTAGATTTAAATACTCTAGATGATTCAGTGACTCCTGATTTAGGCCCACTGAAAGATGTTCGCTATAAGAGACAGATCACTGGAGGGGATGGAAACAGTGCATCTCAACGGTTTCCATAGAGACACACGGATGCAGTGTCTCCCCTATAGAGTTAAATGTATCAAGGCTGACAACAAACCACACAAAATAACCTGTTACACAAACTCACAGAAAGGAACCGGAAGAGTAGAGAGGAAAGATTGGGATATGCAAAAAATACATACATAGATTTATATATATGCTCTGTACTGGCCGTTTAAAAAACTTAAATCATAACCACTATTCATGCTTTGGGGATTTGAGTCGCAACAGATGTCTTTTAGATCTGCTAGGGTCATTTTTACAACTTTTTGTAACTTTTACTTTTGCAACAGCAGAATTTTATTTAAAACGTTTGGAGTTAATTACTCTGTGGGCACGCGGGAGCCTCCAGCAGTATTCCACAAGAAACAAACTCCATGTCCCTTAATACGATTGTATCAAAGTCTGACAAAAACAAACAAAAACACACACAGACTATACATCTTTATATACAGTAAAATGACAGGAACACAGATAAAGGGTGACAGAAGTGAGCAGCAGGTGGGCTTTCACAAGCTTTAGAGGATTTTTTCTGTTTACAAGCCCCCTATTACACCTCCTTTTGTTTTTTCTCCTCCTCCTTTCCTCGTTACTCACCCCAAGCCCCAACCCCCCCATCTCAGGCCTGGAGGGAGGGGAGCAGAATGTATTCCAGAAATGTCCGGCATGGAGTGTTGTGCGAAGTTTTGTTTAGGTTACGTGTCTGTCTGATGGCAAGCACTTCCTCTGAGACAGAGTGCACACGCGCACACACGCACATCCAGTCTGTTACAATTAAATGCACTCTATCCACAGCTACCCAACACACCATCACAAAACACTGGAAAATCTGTGCTGAAGTTTCTGACTCCCTGTTTTTTAACAGGACTGAAGCTGTTCCCCTAAATGAAGGAAGGTCCAAATGACCTTGAAAGCTACCCACAATCAAGCTGATCTAAGATGGATGAAGATCTTTATTAGGAAATGACAGACCAGTAGCTGTGGGTTTGCATCTGTGTCTTCCATAGAATCTGTTACACACAGACACACACACAGGAACATATGGACAACTCAACACAAACACAGGCCTTTTGTTCAACACCTCGTAAAAACACGCTGGGTGCATCCAAAGAAAAGAGAACAAATATGAGCGTAAGAGAGAAGCTGTGTACTTATATGGCAACACAAAAAGCAACAGCAAGCATTTACTTGTATTTCACAAAACCAAACCAGACAAACTGACAGAGACTGCCTAGCGTACAATTTTAGATTGTGTTTTAGAATGTTTCTCTAACATTTTCATTAAGTAACAAAAACATTTAAAATTTTATTTTATACATTCTAGTTCTAAAAAAATTCAAAACATTCAGTTTTTAGACAGTGTATTAAGGATATTAATTGGTTATAAAGAATTATTCGAAGTTTAATTCTGTAATGTTTTTTAAATATTCCACAAAATTCTTGTAAGGGTTAGGGTTTATAATATATATCATTAAAAAGTTCTAGTAACATTACTGCAAAGGCATTTTAATAACTTCAAGAGAACTTCTGGAGAATGTTAGCCAGCATTCTGAGAATGTTGTCAGTTCATATTTTATTAGTTCTACTTGAATGCTATTCATTTTGTTGACAAACCTTATTCTTAAAAAAACCTTCTGAACAATAATATAGGTTTGCTGCCTCATGTTACTAATAGCATAAACACTACAATAATAAACCCAATAACAGAAGTTTAACAAATTTCCGTGTGGGTGTCCTTTTACATGTTTTAAAAATGAGATACCACATTAGCTACACTGCCCAACTCCAGTGATCACAATTCACACTACTAATCTGATTTCAGATGTAATTAAATCACAACCTGTATCACATTCCTCACATTCCCTCAAGCACAGGTGGATGTAATGTGCTTCCTAATAAACTCTACCAGCTCTATACAATCTGTCACAGATAGATTTTAACTCCCAAACACACACACACACACAGACAGACCAGTGGAGAGACTGAGTCATGATACAGTGGCTGGTGAGTATATAACCATCTCCATCTAATCTGCAGTCACTGACAATGATCTCATTTCTTCTAGCACAGAGAGAACATCAGAAGGCTAATTCAGTCTAAACACATGAAGACACACACACACACACACAGACCTGAATGATGTAAATAAATAGCTACCTTATTTATAACACACACATGCTCATGATACAACACTCAGTCTTGCTGTTTCTTTCAGTCACTCCAGCCACATTGTGAGAGTGTGTGTGCATGGTCCTGGTACTCCCTACATTATAGGGATCAAATGACCCCACAGATATTGTAATACCAGTATATTATGACCTTGTTGGGACATTTTAGGTCCTTATAAATCATACAGAATGATCCTCTTTGAAAATCTAAAATAGCTAAATGTTTTAATGTGTATGGAATGTGCCAATAAAACCCAACACGTGTGTGTGTGTGTGTGTGTGTGTGTGTGTGTGTGTGTGTGTGTGTGTATGTGTGAGTGTGTGTGTGTACGTGTGTTTGAAGGTGGGGCAGCGCTGGAGTGCCCACTCATCTAAATTTAGTCCAAACAGTCAAACGGTTCACAATCACAATGTGCTCATTCTCCAGTTCCTCTACACTGACTGGAGAGCTGTCTGGCTGCAGCATTACCTTATAAGGAAGGAGGGAAAGAGAGAGGAAGAAGAAATGAAAGGATATACCAAGAAAGGGTCACCTCATCTAAGAGACAGATCTAGGATCTTTGAGCGCCTGCCTTTGTGTGTCATGCATGGTAGAGTGTTCAAGATTTTCTGAGTATACACCATTGAGAAACAGCCTGGAGAACACATTTTAAACACATGTATTACAATATAATGGACTCTTGTATTTGTGCATTCCATTTCATACCCACATGTCAAAGAGTTGAAAACATGGAGTCACACTTGCATCTTTTGTGCAGAATGATCAGCTGATGAAACTTCATAACCTCTGTGCAAACTCATAGCCAATATTTCTACTATTGTCATAAACATGTTACGCTGGCAAAGTAGTGTTTACATTGAGCAGACTCCACCCACAGAAATTACACCAGTAAAACATAACTAGAAGCTCATCTGTCAAAGACAAACATGCAGAGGGGTGGGGCACATGTAGTAGCTTGTGAATTGTGGGCATTCAGATTTTACAAATACCAGCCAGGTTTTCAGTAGGCTATGAAAGCCTATGGCACGCCACTAAATTTGTGCAAATATTCCCAGAACATTCCTCCTGGAATATGACACAAAACCAGACTCCAGACTGATGACTCACGGCCACACTTCCAGTCTATCACTGGTCAACAGCAGACACACACTCACATGACCTATAACACTGGTTACGCAATACTGCAGCAGCTGAATAAACGAGTATTTTTCAAACGAACAAAAACCATGGAGGTCGCTTTGTTAAGAAGACGAGCCAATCAGCTCTGAGATCCATCGAGACCTAACACATGCTGATTTTCTACAGCTAGCTGCCAAACATCAAGGCCTAAATCTGTTGCAACGCAGACAAACAGAAACACCTGGCCCTTTCTAGGCCCACAATAAGCTAACTTATGGACCAAGAGAGCCACGTTCACACTGAAATCATTCTTGTCAGAATTTGCCTTCATTTACATTTAAAATGGAATTCAAATCGTGATGATGTCACAGGTGTAATGGTCCAGTGTGGACCAATGACATGACAATGGCAGGAACACACAATCCTGATCAACCCCTGTGAGAACATCACAGAACCTTCAGAAGCTCAATCATGGATGAAAAACTATCACATTCCCTCACAGAAGATGTAATTGGGTAATTATGCAAAATGCAAAACACGGTCAATTCAAAACCCACATTTCTACACATTAGACACAAAACCTGCAATTACGGGGGTATTTCCTCTCTCTACTTGCAGCAAAAAAATCCTTCAGCATCTCTCCAGTCCTGCAGTATCAGGTTATCGTCACACAGGTGTGTGGTTTGTAAACAATGAATGAAAACGGCAACCACCACCATAAAAAAAATTACTGAATATCTTTATTGGAAGTATTAGAAAACAAGCTCCATCTTTATCTTCCAAATGAATATTGAACAATGAGTATTTTTATATTTAAATATTGAACCAGCACAGTTCAGCACAGTTCAGGCCAGCTGACAGAATTGTCATTTCTGTGTCAACACTACATGCTATATTGTGTACAACGATTTCTATATCCTGCAAACCTGAACATTCTGGGATACTATCTGTCTACCATAATAAAGAAACACCTTTTAACAATGTTCAACCGATGCAACCAACACGGTGTAACAAAAACGTATAAAACAGACGTCATACCCACACGCTAACATCATTCTACATGGAAGACAACACAATGAAATGCTAAACAAAAGGATCAAACTTTACCACAACATCTCACTACACTAAGAATACTGCAATGCAGGTTTGTGTTCGGATATAAACGGTCTGCAAATGCTTCTGGTTGGGGGAGGGGGAAATGTTTTAAAAGTGAAAAACATGTCCTTCAGACTGTTCTGGAAGGACAGAGCTCATGCAGTGCAGGCATTTGACTGCAGTGTGACTGAAATCCCACAGGCCAGGAATGTGTCCTTGTGTCTCCAGTATTCCTTTATCTGTATGTGAACACCAACAAACACACATAAACTTTCTTAAATCACCACATTTTCAATCCAAGAAAACAAACACATCAGTGTTTCCCCTTCAATCACTGGAAGCATTTACATGTCTGTTTACAAAGTTTAATTCTTGGCAGCTAATCAGAGAGCGAATTGCCTGTTTAATACAGTGGAACTGGACAGAAACGTGCCCTGACTGACCGCTAGTTTGTGTTCAAATGGAAGCTGTGGGAGATGAAAGGAAAATATGAACTTTTCTCACCAGAATCAAAACCCTTGAATCATTAAAGCTCCTCTCTGATATTTAGGCTCGATTTTACAAACAGTTTATTGTAATGCTCTGGTTTACGCTAAAGGTTTTTGGGTTCCTTTGATTGCCTGAAATCTATATATTACGCAATACAGCATCACGGGTGTAATATAAAGGTGCAAAGGTTTCTTCGAAAACACACACAAAAGGCAACCAGCTATAAAAATAAGGTCAAACTACAGCTTCAACTTTATAAACTGTGATTAAAGTGTAACTCTTCTAACAGTCCGCGGTGAACAAACGCTGGCATCAGCTTTAAATCAAAACAGAAACAGCCCACTGACTCCACATGCACCATAACAATAATTAATCCAAAGGGCCAATCAAAACAGAGCAAGGGTTACTGTGGTTGCCTCATCAGCACCTGGACCCTAAAAGCACCTGAGTGCATCCAGCGCTCCCCACTGTCACGTGGTGATCTGACTCAGAAAACAGGCTGTAGAGCTAGTGTTAACTCCTTACCTACATGAAGGTAAAATATTAAGGTATAAATGTACAGCGACCACAATGCAACACTAAAATGAAACTAAAATCTAAAGCATCAAATTAAACGAATGGCCACGTAAAACAGTGACTACCATACTAGGTGTCTGTGGTCGGTTGCTAGGGTGTTGCTATGTTTTTGCTAATGCCTTTTAACAGGTTGCTATGAAAATGCTTGGCTGTTATGCATGGCTATGTGTGGTATCATTTAGGGTCAGTCGCATAAACGGTGCAAGATAAGTTAGGGTCTGAGTTTAATACTAGGGGCTATGAGTTTGTTCACAGTAACAGCAACGCTTGCATTAAAAGGCAACATCTAAATCTTGAGAATTTAACACAATCCTGGATGCCATCCATTAGGAGGATGTTGATTTCGTAAGAGTCAAGAGAGGAATTTCAGCGGAAAACAGAAATCTGATAGCCACGAGAGGCAAGTTATTAATGCAGCATCAGGCTCGAGAGAAATCACGTCAATTTAATGGACACTGATTTTATTAAACCTAAACTCTCAATCTCAAATCCGTCAGACAACATCGTACGATGAATAGACTCCTAACAGAACTCCCATCAGCAAGGGCTTTCGGATCACATACAGCTGCACAGGAAGTGTGTTTGGACTTCCTTTTAAAATGCGTTATATACCAGCACATAATGCAGTGTGCTTCTGGCTGCTGCTTTTCTGTGATCAAAGCAAGAACCTGAACATGCCCGCTGCAAAGGCAGCCAGCAGGTGTGGCTGAAGGGAGGGAGGGGAGGTAGGGAGAAGACTGCATTATCAGCAGCTAGCAGGGGCAAGGTTTCCCTGGTTTCTATGGCAACAAAGGGGCTGGCCCTGTTGTGATGTTGCGCGGTATAAAAAGGTGAAACAAAGCTGCGTTACAGGCAGGCTGTTAATATGAATGAGAGAAATAAAACGAGACGAAGAGAGGTCACCATTATCTTTCCATTACAGTGTGTGTACACTTCAGGTCACAACAAGTCAAATGAAAGACTCTTTATCTAGGTGCCATAGAAACAAAACACACAGTGCTCACAGCATTACTGCAGGTCATGGCTTCTGTCAGATGTTATCAGGTGAATGAGGGTGACCCGTGATCTCTCTTCATGCTGTTCTACATCAAAGCCACTACAGCAGGTGAACTGTCCAAACCCTGATTGTACCGATTCAGGATGTCTATTTCCCATATCGTCATCATTTCCAACCGCTGTAAGACTGTGAGCTCGGCATAATTCATGCTGTACTTAAATATATCACATAAGTGCCTGGACACAATCATTTCCTGGCAGGGCCATTTATAAAATCACACCATAAAATCAATATCGCTCAATCAATCACAAGATCAATAGCATAAATGAGAAGAAGAAGAATGATTTATTTTTTACCCTGTAGTAAGTGAAAGCCCTTTGAATTTTAAAGTGTCGTTTTTTCAAATTCACTAAAATTCTTTTCCTATTTCATCTTAATATGCAGACAGAAAGTTTGGGGTTTATTTTCCTAAGTGTAAACACTGTGCTGCTTTTAAAACACAGACTTTGGGTTGAGCCCCAGCATGAGTCTGGGCAGAATTGGATCATTTATTCAGAAAGAGACGACCTATACACATAGACACTTCGTTCCAAGATGACAAAAGCTGCAGTAATGTTCACTGAATTATTCATTACAGTTCATTAAATACAGCAGAGTCATCCGTTAATTAAAACCTCAGTAATCATATGCCTGGTCAGCATATGCCTGGTCAGCATCCACACATCTGAGATCCAAAGCTCTCAGAGCTTAACGCACCAGTAGCTCTGTAACCATGAGGTTCAGTGAGGAGAGCTTATGTCATGCTTCCGAACACAACTCTGATCTCAAACATCCACCAGACCATTAGAAACCCCCCTCCTTTCCTCTTTCCGTAATTCTCTCCCCTCCTCCGCTCCCTTTCTCCCCTTCTTTTCAGTCCAGGAGCTTCCCGCTCTGCCAGGCAGAAGGCCTTTTGAGGGAAGAGCAAAGAAAAGAAAAGCAGGAAAAATACAGACAGCAGGGTTTCCGGCAGAGAAGAGGAATTCAAATCATTCCTGTTTGATTACTCGGAGATCCAGAGGACAAGATTTACAAGCAAACATTCCTTAACTGCTCCCCAACTGCGTTTAGTCTATGGACATCTCAGCAGCAAACCATCAACAAATAAATCGAAACTGGATTCAAACAAAGTTACTGGTACAAATTAAGGGCGGGGATGGTTATTACATTCAACATATCAGTCAGATTCTTCCATCCAGAATATGAAATCGTGTCGCAGTTGAGCATACAGCAACGAAAGGCGTGTTACTTGTATGCGTTGCCTTTGAATTCATAACAAACAATGTCTTGTGGTAACAGACATTTCTTAAACTTTAATTAAACACATTTGGACTCTTCTGGCACCGCTTAATCCAAGTTTGTATTAATCGGTCTCCTGGACCGGACGGATTTCCTGCCATAACTCCGAATTGCAGATTGCATTGTTGTCTGTCTCCCATCCGACCTCGCGCCGCTCCTCAAACCCCCGTGATCTGTGCATTTAGCTGGAAATAAATCACTTTCCCCCTCACGTCTGTCATATAACAACATGAATGTATATAAAAGAGAAAACTGTCGAATAGGGGTGACATTGATTAATACTGGGAATACGCCTCCGCCCATCTGACATTCACATGGACAACACTTCAACTGTTAAACCAATATGACAAAATCACATTTGTGACATATTTTTGGATATATTACGAGCTGAGGTGGTCATTCTGACTAAAAATTATGCACACATTTTTTTTTAAATTACACACTATTCAATATCGTTTTACGTGTATGGACTACATTTGTAAGTAAGTGAAATGACAAGCCCATATTTGTGCTATAGCTATTGCGTTTGTTTACATTTAACAATCAAATGTTAATTTCTTCACATTAAAGGAATCAAAGTTCATCTTTACTTAAATAAATGACAGTCAGAAACTCTTACCTTCACAAAAAGCTCGATGAGGGGTTCGTTATCCCCCTTCACACCGTTTTGAGGTACCGAGAGAGACATCACGAACTTTTAACTATATCTTTTTTTCCACCCTAGGAAGAAAGTTTTCCAGCACTCTCTTTCAACGCCTCCTTTCCCGAGCGCAAATATCACACTGCGGCGTCTCTGCAAACGCAAACCGAGATAAAAAGAGAGACCGAAAATCTGCTTCTCTTTTCCCAAAGCAAGATCTGTGCTTTTCCACGAGGTCCCGCTGTCTGGATCCAGCCCACTGTTAGGACAACCCGATAAAACCCGCTACGTTTCCTCTGTGGCTGCTGCTGCTGCTGCTCGCTGGATGGCGACTACTAGGGAAGAACAGCAATGGGAGTATTTAAGGCAGTGACGTCATGCGCTGAGTGAACCGAAAGCTCGCTTTAAGTGGGCCGAACGCGTCCGCCGCGCGCAGAATCGGTACAAAAGACCAGCCCGCGTGCGCTACATCCTTACACTTCCGGAATGGTTTCGTATTGCAGCTACATTTGCACGGAATTTCGTCAGACTGGCATTCTAACGATGACCACGACGTAAAGCACACATACATTAAAATCAATGTACAACGATTAGAAGTAACCGCATTTAAAAAAGAATAAAGGCTTGAAACGAGTTTCAGAATTTTCTCCTAATATACATTTGCCCTAACAATTCTGTTTAAACGTACCAACTTGCATTCATTTCCTGTCCCATAAGATGTTAACTATTATATGCCATCCCTATGTAAGCTAGAATACATATCTTGCTCAATAATTGTGTGGTTTTATCAGTTCAGTCAACCCTTTATTCATAAACATACTATAAACTTAGTATATCTAATTTGTCTTATACATCTCACACATATTATTTGCAATAATACCATTAACATGTCTGACATTTGTTCTGTATTTTGTTATTATTCTTTGTTTTTGTATGTAAAGCTGCTTTGAATCAATGTAACATTGTAAATATATTTAAAAAATTAATTGAATTAGTTGTGGTATATTCTGGAAACCACTGTTGCTGTAGTAATTTGTGGAAGGACTAAATTAAATATAGAAACTCCTTAGCAGAGGATTAAACTTAATCTGTGGTTATCTTGTGAACCCCAAACATACAGTGTACAATAGCGAGATACCAATGTAAAAAATAAGTAGTTCTTTAATTGTCATCTTAAAGGTCATGTGCAATGTGCAGAATATTAACATATTTGTTAGATCTTTGTGTTTATCAAAATGATCATCTCGACTTAAGGAAGTGATATTGCACTGATCAAACATACATTGCGAGGGAAATTTGGTTGGTCATATTTGGGAGACAATTGCTCACCTAGCTTCTTGGTTCCTTCTACACACTAATGTTAGGTAACAGCAAATGTATTCACTATTTTATAATGTTCTCTTTCTGGAGAAGCTGTTTTTCTTTAGTGCATTGTGCTGGAAGATCATTATTAGTAGCAGAGTCCTCTACCACTTAATTTGATCTCAAGGGACAATCCTCCACATCTTTTAAAGACTTATTCATTCCCATGATGGTCTGTGACCAGTTAGGAAGCAGGCATCACTACGAAACAACCAGGGCATAAATAATGTTGCCTTAAGATGTTTTTGTAGATCAGTCCTTGTCAACCATGTTACTTTTGTTCTTAGACAATAAGGACTTACTAGGCTTTCAGCACATGACTACTTAAGATTTGTCTCTAAGTGTTGCCAAGGTGACAAACACAAGATAATACAAATACAGCAGCTGATTATCATGTGTCATCACCAGAAGTAGGACTCCTAAAACATGTAAAACAAGCAAATTCCACCTGATGGCCAATTGTCACCATCCTGGTTAGTCACTAACAACTTTGAATTAGTTGTGTTTAAAGGAAAACAATCAAATTCTCAACTATTGTAATGAAAACAAGGACTCTGAGTGAATGTTGAGCCAACGTAAACAATTACACTACATTAAAACAATGAGACAAAAATTTTCTTTCATTTTATTGTAACTGTTTAAAGCCAGACTTTACTGCAGGGTTTAACAATTTCAAACACAACTCGGGTTACAAAAAATAAAAAGCAAAAAAGGATGAAAACAGCCCTTCCGATTTGTTCTCATGTGCACAGTGGAACTTTAGAGCACTGACACAATGCTCAGATGAACAGACAGCAGCCTGCCGGATCTGATCTCTTAGCTCACTGGGTGTTTTGGTTTATAGATCATGTACACAAGAGGACAAACAAACTGGGGTCTGCTGTCCATGCAAACACAACTCTTATAAAAACTCCTGCTGATGTTAGGAGAATCCATAGGCTAATTTACCTGTACTAAGAACTACAAATGAGCTTTCCTTGTATGTTTTTTCACAGCAAACAGAGCAATAGAGAAATCAGGAGGGAATTAGGGACTAAGAAAATTAGTTTTTGAATAAACAGTTGCTTGTTGACAGTATTTATCTGCTTAACCATTTCCCCGTCATAAAACTTCCCCAGTAATAAACGTGCCAAAAATAATAAACCCATCAAAAAGACTAAGAGTGAATTATAACAATTTGTAATGTACATTCTAAAGGTGAACCAACAGCAAACACTTAAAATGTAGAGTGGAGGAGAAAGACAGAAAGGTGTGGTGGATTTGTTTCCTCTGCAGGAAACGGTGACATCATCACTGAGGCGATGGAGACATCTGGGCCTTTCTCATGGACCGGAGAGCTTTCTCACGCAGGTGCTTCTCCAGATCATCCAAAACGTCTTCTACTTCACTGTCTGATTCCTTCAAGAAAGGTAGCATTAATTATGTCTGACTCATTAAAATCATGATAATGTCTTACAAAACTTGCATTGTGGTTGGTTAATGCTGCAGTTAAACTCCTGCAGTCCAAATTAGGTTAAATAGATGGAAAGTTGTGACAAGTGACAAGGACTCATACAAAGAAATATGAGCGCAAGTGCTTTTGTCGGTAATCAGACAGCAGGTTAAAAGTGTGACTTCACCTTTTTCTGATCGGAATCAGGCTCCGCCTCCTGTGCAGGTGCTCCTCCCCCAGCTCCGCTTTTCTCCTCCCCACTCTTCTCCTTCTTCTGCTTCTTATGCTTTTTGTGTTTCTTCTCTTTCTTGTGTTTCTTCTCCTTCTTCTTTTTCTTCTTTTTGCCAGCTTCAACATCTGCGTTCTGCAGGATTAAAGGAATGTTTTGACTTCTCTGTGTTTTAGAAACCAGATAAGTTTAAACACATCAACACTGCTGTATATTTCTGCACTGATGACATAACCATGTAGTCTCTAGTTTTGATGTGAAGTTGTAAAGTCTGAAACTATAAACCATAAACAACACCTCTAATATAACAAGACCCAAAGCTCTCTAGGGTAAGCAGCCTGGGGTAAGACCCCATGCTTGGGCAGATGTGGCATACCTTGTTTGGTGATGGGCTTTGGGACCCACTGCTGTTCTTCTTTGCAGGTGGAGGTGGAGAGTGGCTAGCTGAGCGAGGAGGAGAGATTGAAGCAGGTCTCTTGTGTGCTGCCAGAGGAGAGGTGGATGGTGAACGGGAAACCTGCCTCCTTACTGGCTGGGGGCTCTGAGAACCTCTACAAAGGCAGAGACACAAATTAAGCATTAGCACATGTATGTTAAGAAAATAGATCCTCTAATAGCAGAGACTAATGTGTATGGTGAAACAGTTGGTGTCACGGTTTGGTTGATGTCACGGTTTTGAAGGCACCGTTTGCTATGGGGGCAGGGTTCATGGCATAGCACCAGCAATACTAAAGAATAAGTAAAAAATTCACTTTTAACGTCATAATACTTGAAGACAGTTTTTTAGGGCATGGGGGGAGCTCATATGGGGGAATTGATGGGGGGTTGGGAACTTCTAGAAGTTTTTAGGAGCTTCTTCACTCAGTTCAATGCTTTTGTTTAGTGTTTTTTGCAATACGTATTTTCAAAGCAGTTGTTTTAAAGCACAGTGCATTCGGTACACTGTGAGAGTACCGCGGGATGTACTGTGGGTGGTGTATTGCGGTTTTTCAGTTTTAAGAGTGCTATTTGTTCTGTGAACTCACCGCTGGGGTTTGTGTGGTTCTGGTGTGCGGGAAACCCTTCGAATGGGTCTGGTGCCATGAGAAGGTGACACCTGACGTCTTACTCTTTGTGGGGAGGAACTTGCGGGAGCATATCGAGCCTGAGGACTGGAAGACAGTCGAGAAGCATGGGCAGGGGGAGAGGAGCGGGGGTCCCTGGCCCGTTGGGCTGCAGGGGGATTTGGAGAACTTCTACGGTGACGGGTTGGAGGTGAAGCAGACGAGGGCGGCGTGCGCCTCCTTCCCAGACTACTGCCCTGACTCCGTTTAGGGGAACGAGAAGAGCGTAGCTTGGCTACAGGTGAAGGGGACCCCCTGCGCTTGGTCACCGGAGAGGGGGACCCCCTGCGCTTCGACACAGGTGAAGGGGACCCCCTGCGCTTCGACACAGGTGAAGGGGACCCCCTGCGCTTCGACACAGGTGAAGGGGACGCCCCGCGCTTCGACAAAGGTGAAGGGGACCCCCTGCGCTTGGACACAGGTGAAGGGGATGCCCTGCGCTTCGACACAGGTGAGGGGGACCCCCTGCGCTTCGACACAGGTGAAGGGGACCCCCTGCGCTTAGGAGGGGGAGACAATGATGGGCGTCTCTTCTGAGCTGGAGGAGGGGGTGGGCTGTATCGCCGCTGAAAAGGAGGGGAGTAGTGGCGGGGAGTTGGGGATGGAGATCTAAAACAGGAAGAACATGAGAAATAAGTAAAATCTCTTCACATCCTACTCCCACCAGAAACAAATCCCTCCAAGAAGATTTTACCTGCGTCTTGGTGGAGAGGGTGACCTGCGGCGACGAGCAGGAGATGGAGAACGATGTCTACGTCCAGTGAGTGATGGAGAACGTCTCTTTCTGATGAAAAAAATTAAGATATAAGTTTACAATATCCTATTATAAAACTTCATATCTCTACTAGTAACAAAGCAGTCTCCAGGAAGTCATTATAAAGTCTATATAGTTATAAAGTTATAAATACAAGATTTAGTTTTGGCATTATGATAAAACTAGAAATGGAAGTGTAACATGCAATCTTTGTTTTTTTTACCTTGGGGATCCATCTCTGTGCCGTCTCCGTGGTGACGCAGGTGAATGGCTTCGTCGCCTCCTAAATTCACCATTTCTGGCAGCTGCGCCTCTGTTCTGCCGCCTTGGGCCTTCATCTTCAGAGGAAGAGGACGACCCTGTGTCTGTAAGCAAAAACAACCAACAAGTGCAACCAGTTCTAAACCAAACAGCATACAGTGTGCTTTATCCACCAGCATTACTACCAGATGCAAGCACAGGTGAGAGTGAAATGGGGTGAAGACAAACAGGCGTGATGGGAACAAAAGAATGGTAATAACCTGAAGAGGACTGCTGATTCTGTCTGCGATACTGACGTCGCTGCTGGACAGAATCTGCTGTTGACCCTTTGCCCAGCTTCTCCTCCTCTGAAATGCAAAGCAATGGAGGGTCCTAAAGTGCCCAAGAAACAGCCACGTGCCCACAAAACGCACCCACAATGTGCAAAAACACAGTGCACACCCCCGATGTGCCAACCCCCATCTTCTGAACAGAATAGAACTGAATACAACCACTTGAAATAGTTGAAATCTTAACATGAGGAATTTTAAGGTGTATCTAGAGGTATTAGTGGAGTGCCCTGACCTTTCCTTTGGGTGTAAGGAAATGGACAAAAACCCCACAAACACACACACTCTTATGGGTATCTAAAAAGCCATGTCTTGCATCCTTATGGACATACACACGAATATATCATGACGTGCAAAATCTTACCAGAATCTGATGCATCGGATCGTCTGGGTTTTGGAGAAGGAGAACGAGAGTCGTTTCTTCCGCCACTTTGAAGCTTTGCAGCTGAATTTTGCAAAATGATTTTTGTCAGAATCATTCATTTGAACAATGATCAGAAGATTGTGTGTTAAGAAGTTTTCTTCAAACAGCTCATTTTAAATTTACGAATAGCAAAACTGACTTCTAGATTAGTATGTCAAGACAGAACCTGAAGGGCTGGTGTCTGGTCCTGAGGGGCTTCGGCCTCTTCTTCTGGGGGGACTGGTGGGGTCCGAACAACGTGGAAGTTTTCTAGGTGGGGTAGCCGACCCACGCTTACCTAGTCTTTTATGGGGAGACCGAGAGGAGGAGCTACCTGAGGAAGATCGGGAGCGAGGGCGCCGCCTACTGGACAGAAAATTTAATTTAGGTGGGGGGAAAAATAACTATTTTATATTTTAATATTAATTCAGTAAAAAACAACAGACAAACCTGCGGACAGGTGAACGACTTCGTCTTTGTCTAGAGGGTGGTAGGCGTCTTGGGGGGCTCCTACGTCTTGGGGAGATTCTTCTTCTAGGACTTGATCTGCGGCGAGGAGAGAACGACCTGGAAAGGACAGAGACTGTAGTTAGGCAGCTTTCAACACCATATGCAGATATGCAAATGAAATAAGGATTTGAATTCTGATATTTAAATTTTGATGTGAATCCTAACATCATGGATTAGTCTTCCGTCTTTTTCCACCACTTAGGTACAGAGAGAAGGTACCCATGGAAACAAAACACTCACCTGGAGCGGGGTCGTCTGCGAGAGCGAGGTGACCGGGAACGAGAGCGGTGACGCGGGCGATCTCTGCGTACGTCCTTCTCTCGGTCCTTGTCTCTGGGTTTAGGCCTGTCTTCTGACTTGGACATTTTGTCTGGAGACGACGCTTTCACTGCCTCAGATATAGAGTCTGGCTTCATCTCATTCACCACATCACTGAAAAAATGCATGATCTGTCAATCTAAAAACTTACACTGTAATTTTACACTTAGCTTTCCCCAAAAAGTCCCTGTGTGTAATCCAATAGGGATTTTGCATGAAGAAATTTAGGGTTATTGCTGTCATGATCTACTGAGCTCAGAGGCTGAAGGCTTAAAACATTACAATGTCAAGTTATCACAGTTACCTGGTAGAGGAAGCCTCCTGAATTAGTGGTTCTGGTTTGGAGCTCTCTGATTGGTCCGGTTCTTCTTTTGGTTGCTCTTTCTGACTGGGTGGACTAGGAGGTGGTGAGGCAGCTGGACTCGATTTTCGACGAGGAGAGCGAGGACTGGCTCTTCGGTCACGCCTTACAGGGGAGCGGGACTTCCTCCTGAAGTCAAGGGTGTGACAGAACAAAACAGCTGAGCATCAACCGTAATAAAGATAAACCAAGCTGATAAATAACTTATCCCTAACAAATACATTTAATGTTTTCCTTTGTTTGTGTTCATGTTTTTAACAAAATCATGTTTAGTAGATTATCATACTAAATATGTTCATCTAAAGCAAACCAAGGGCCAAGACAAACCGTTTAGGGCTTCTGGACTGAGCTCGTTCCTTGCTGTCCCTCTCTCTTTTATCTTCATCTATCTTTTTTAAAGAGGTGAGTTTCTCCTGTTCGATCTGAAACAGCGAAGAGCAGACTTTTAAAAAACCTTAACGTGCAATTTATAAGTACAAAATTATAATTCATATACAAAAGGTATTACAGCAAGATTTCTTGGTCAACTCAGTGTAATACCATATTAAATGGTATTCACAATCACCTGTCTCTGTTTGATTTCCTCTTTCTTTTGCTCCAGGAAAGCAGATGGAATACCAGCAATGTTCTCCTGAGCGCTTAGCAACAGCGGCCAGAGGTCCTTCATAAACTCCCGAGAATTTTTTCCGTTCAGGAATCCAGTCAAATTAATCTGCATCATCTTCGCATCTGGATTCTGCAACACAAACAGCAGAGGAAGAGAGAGGAAAGGAAACCAAGCAGTTAATATGGACACAGAATTAGCAGAACAAACTGCTGAGCTCTGAAAGTCTACCTACAACTTCCCTACACAAACGTCAATAAAAAACCTGCTATTTGAACAACAGCCCAGTATTTGTGGGCCACAAAAATGTCTCTGCTTTAAACAGCCACTGCTGAATGTTATTTTTACTAAAACCGAGGTAATAAAGCTACAACTCAAAAGAAGGAAACTAAGATGTACAATCTCCCTTTATGCATGCATTACATTTACACATTATAATCTGAACTGAGATGAGATGTTCCCTCCCAGTTCACATTCCCTCTTCAGAGAGCAAAACACCCTCCCCCCACTAGGCCTGTCTGTGACAAACTCCTGAGAGACAGAAACATTACAGTCCACAAACAATGTGTATCAAAACCCCACAAAGCAAGAACAGTCCGGGTGTCTTCAGTGTGAGTGGCGTAGGTTCTGTGGGCTGGGGGGGCGGAGAAAGGCGCTCCATTGGCTGGCCTCCGCCTCACTACTGCATCACACTCAATCACCTTGAGTTTAATGCTATATCATTTATCTAAATTGCAAGAGACGAACAAGCAATAATGAGTACACAAGGCATTGAAAAGACTATTTACAACAATGACGAGGAAAACAAACCTATGAGATCCATGTCGTAAGAGGGGGGCTGATCAATTGAGCTCTTGGAGTTCAACCTCACAGTAGGGATTAGTTAACATGCAAATGTAACAATACTAATGCAATAAATTAAATGTCATCTGCTTTATGTGAAAATTACAGACAGATAACTAAACTCTGCATAGAAGATGATGTCCAAGAGCAAGACTGAGAACCCCCGCTCTAAACTGAGAGTTTTGTACTGTAGGGCTATGCCTCTACGAGAAAAGAAAGATCCTCTTTATATCAGAGCATTAAAAAGAAACCTTTAGTATTTCTGGGTATAATAATTGTAAGAGCTCATTAATATGAGCAAATACCTCTCTGGAACCTCTGGAAGCATCCTGAAAAATCACATGAAACTGTGACTAATAATCAGAGTTGAGCTAAAGTAACAAAGGCACAAAATAGGTCACTTGTCTCTCGTAATGTGATTTATTCCATATTGCACAAAAACAAACAGTATAACAGAAAATGACCCACATATTTTTTCTAACAGCTGAGCTATACATTGTGACAGAGCTGATAAATGCCTGACTTTATCTTGGGAAGAAAAAACATTCGACACCACCAAAACCCTGATGTCATACTGCATTACCATCTCACATGCAGTGTTTTTATACTGTAATCACTGTTTGTCATCTCTGAAGCACGATATTCAGGCCTTTTGTGTTGTACTGCTAAATTTAAGTCAAACAAAAAGCACAAACTATAAAGCTGAAATGACTCTACCACTGGCACAATGTCAAGCCCTGCTTATAACTCACCTCAAAAAATAAAGCTCATCATCAAGGGAGTGTTGGATTCAGAGAGACTTTGGACTCAGAGGAGATTTAATTAGGAGTTGGTGCTATACTTCAGATGCAAGGAATAAGATCCATATTGGTTCAGGCCTTTTAAATCATAAATCACATCAACATTAGAACATTGCTGTTCAAAAGCAACGGTGTCATAAATCAAATCTTCAGAGAGAATATAATTTTTACCCCCTTTTCTGTCTTTTTATTAAACCAGACAGGCACTTAAAGATTTTGCTGTTAGATGGTTTCTGTCCGTTACATCTACGCAATGTTTCAAATCATTGTCAGAGGTTATGCATTGTTAACCTTCAGACCTTCTCTCATCCTCCCACATCTACTGCATAAATCCAACATGTGTGAACAGACAACAGGAGGAGCAGAGCCGCTGAAGTTTACCTTTTCCTCCAGCTGGTTGAAGACAAACTCCACGACAACATCATCCTCAAAGCCAAGGATCTCAGTCACACGCTGGGTGATCCAGGGTTTGATGACCTCCAGGTTGACCTTGGTCATGTCCACCTGATGGCACATGATGAAACAATCATGAGGAATGTCAGATAATTCAATACTACAGTTTGATACAATGACTATGAAAAACACGGCTTATGTGTACAAATTTTCTGTGTTCCTGTAGCTCAACCAGAAATCAAACAATTGGTTATGAATGTGCTCTACCTTCTTCTCCAGACATTCTGCAAACTTTAGCTGCTTCAACAGCTTCTTGTGTTTGTTGCTGAAGCGGTTATCCTGCTCCGCACTGGTGCCCTAAAAAAACAAAATCAGAATGAGACAAAAAAAATCCATTTCACGTTTTCTAAGGGTTTTCGTAACATGCAGAATAAGGTTAATAAATGTCACATTTCAGTGTAAAATTTGATTATGGTATAGGGAAAATTTGTTAGTTTAAAAAATTACTCAAATCAATTACTTAATGTATTATTTCATAACTGAAGTACCGAATTGTCAGCCTAGCATGTAATCACGCAAACTCATGCGCTGAACACGATGCACATGTACGCAGCTGAAGCAATAATGCAATAACGGCTTTATTTGTAAGAATAAGGTTATGCCATGACATCTGATAATAAAGAGTTTATTAACTATTAACTCTTTCTGTCGAAATATCTTATTTATTCCACAGGATTATTTTCAGTTTCACTAACACAGCCGCCATTACAGTGGCGCTTCAATAAACACACAACGCACAGCATTAAATCTATAAAACTAATCAGTGAACTGAGAATTATCACATGCATAACAAAATTTTCTAAGTTAATAGTGCAGTATTTAGCGAAATTAGCACTTACGCGGAAAAACCCCGCGTCCATTTCAGTTATGCGTCAGTATGGCACGATGTCCCACAATCCACTATGGCGCAGCACCTCTTACCTCACTTCCGGAAAGTGGCAAGTAACGCGATAGAAATGGAGCTAAACTAAATAGCGGAACTGTTAAGGATTAAACTTCATGTTCATGTGTCCGTGTTGCTTACATTGTTCTAAATAGCATAAAGTTGTCCACTCCTGCAAGACTCGTGTTTACTTTTTATCATCCTGTTTACTTTTTAACCAAAAAACTGATTCGTTTTAAACTACAGTTGAGAAATAACAAGCACACTGTTTGTTGTATTACATTTATTTATTTAATATACACTGCCATTTTCCAACAGGTTGAGGTTAAATGACAGTAGCAAATTAAGGCAATTTCACCTCAACACAATATACATTTGTGCAGAAATCACGCCCTCTTATGGAAGTGAGAAGAACCATTTTTCATATTGTCTTAGTTGAGTTTATTTATTTGCACCAGTAAACTCTTAAGAAGTCAAACTGAGACAAGGCTGAAGCAGTAAATTCTGCTTATATTATTAAAAGGCAGCTTTGGGTGTTTCATTTAGGTTCTGTACCGAGTTAAGTAAATGTTAAAAAATACACATTTCAGGCAGCAAATGCATCAGTCACAGTTTAAATTACAGCTCTTTTTCCTCTATCACAGTTTATGACATCAACAGTGCTGAGTGATTTAGTATTCAGCCTGCCACAGTTTACACAGTTTATCAAAAACCTTTGACATCCGGGTTTAACAGGACTCAGAATTCAGGGAACTATGATTTCCTGATAAATAGCTTAACACAAGCCAGCAGATGTAAGGCAATCATTTGTTATTCAAATTAAAGCTTAAACACACAATGCATTGACTAGTTTTTTAGTTAAGGTGACTAATAGTCCTTGCTGTATTTGTATGAATGGACGGGATTGTATGAGATTCAGAGGGGAGTAGATTCCACATCTGCCAAAAAATTGTTGGATTAGATAAACATTAAATTATTTAAAGTTGGGCTCTGACCTTATTTATGCTTTTTCAATGTAGTGCAGTATTTAGTATGTAGTGCAGAAATCCTGCATCTGAAATATGTAAATGATAGCGTTATTGTTTGTTGGGTTGATACCTGTTTTCTGTCCCAATAAAATATACAACTGTGTAAAAAATAGGTCAGAGAGAGAGAGAGACCCCTAAGCACTAAGAGAATCTGACAGTTTGTGGTCTGTTCTTTTGTAAGAGCTTTCACAATAAGTTAACAAGTTTTTTTACAAGCACGTTTATGGAGTACTGACAGTGTTAGCAATGATCTGACGCGATCATGCCACGGACCGGCCAACCAACACAGCGTGTGGGCACACAGCCGTACACCTGACAGCATTCTCTGTCAGTTTAAAAATAAATCAAACATAAATCGAAATGTAACGTTAAATATACTGTTAGTTTTTTTGTCTAAACGTACTTATTAATATAGAATACATAGAGATAAAAGCGCACCAACTCACCTTCACTATAAACTGAAATGTGACGATGTAAAACACGTGTCTTGCACCAAAATCACAGCATTGCTGTGATGTTTCCGGAGGTGCAAGATTAAATTAATAAATTATGCTGGTAAAAGGGATTTTTATAGCATTTAATAGTTAGAATAAAGAGATTACTGTCTGATTGGTTGCCTGATGAGCGTATCGAACGCCCATTGGATATATAAGTGGTCAAAGTGGAGAATGCTGGGATATGTAGTTTTATGTGTCGTCGTGGGCTAAGTTAGCGCATACGCCCATGTGTTAAACTATGGCGTCCATCACCGCTACAGGATGGCAAACCCGCTGACGGGCTTCTTCTTCTCAATTTATATTGTGTGGGTGAGTTTAGCTGAGCTGGGCCTATATTCTGAGGACTTCATTGGCTAGTTAAATGCTTTGTTTGTGCATGAAAAAGCAATTTATTCACAAACGTATGAAATCACAGGTTACATGTCTAATATTTATTTACTTTTACCCTTCTGAATAACAAACTTTCCACGTTTAGCTAATTTAACATTCAAGTGTCTGTAACAGTGTATGAACATGTTACATACATATGTTACATGAAAACTCACAGCACAGTGATGATAGAAACTGTAATAACAAGTGTGATGACACACTGTAAATACAAGATATACACAATATATAACTGGCCCAATACAGCAAAACAAAAACAGTTTGCCCCAGTTTGCAATGTAGGCATCAGTATTTACTACTAAATCATTACTGAAAACATATGGTTGTTATTTCAGTAGTAGAGTTAGTGGTGCTGGGGTTGTTTATACAGCTCTATGGCTCAAGTCTTCCCAACACCTTTCAGTGGGTTAGTAGAGGGTAAGTGTTGGCTTATGTGGAATTTAAAATAACTTTATATTGAACATTATCTTTAAGATTTATCTATAAATTAAAAGGTTTTATGTCCTCTGCAGCACTCTCAGCCTAATTAATTTGTCTGATCTTTAAATGGCATTATGTCAGATTGCTGATAGTACGTCAAATCGCTTTTATAAATGACGTTATATCTGATAGCTCTTAAAATAGCAGTATGTTTGACAGATAAGATGCTTATATTCCTTGATATCGGCAAGATGCTCAACTTCCAACATAAAGTCACAAGATAGTCAGCTCATCCATAAGGTTCTCAAACGGGGTCAGGGATTCACAGTGTGTATTGGCTGTGTGTTTGGTCTGATCAGGTCCAGCTCTCTCTTGGTGCTCTTTCACTATGTTCCAGATCTCCTCTCGAGCTTCCTCCATGTTCTGAGCATGCTCAGTCCATCTGAGGAACAGGCCTACCGAGAAACCCATACAGAGATAATAAGGGCTTTGTCACATGAAGGATGAAAGTCTGGTTTTCCAATCCAGAAACAGTGAAACTGACTTTACATGACAAAAGGTATAATGTCATTTTTAAGACTCACTCTTTGGACAATACCTTGTCCTATAATCCAAATTTAATAGGTATTACATTTCATAACCTTTTCATTATGCAAACTTTATTTAAAAAGAATTAAACAAAAAACTAACAAAAAAAATAAATTGTGCTCTAGAACAAAAAGGCAAAAGACTTAAAATTCATCACAGTTATAGCATTAGCTGTTTTTACCAAAAACATTGCTATAATACAGCTCCAATCTTGTGTTAATATGTTAACACCATCCACACTGCAGCTATAGTTTTGCATTTCGTGTTATTTCTGTGTATATTTATTGTGTGACTCAAGATCTGGACTCACCTGTCCATAGATGTAAAGACTGAGGATGCACTGAGGGCCAGATGGCCAGATCTGTGCATTCATACAGCGGGTTGAGGTACTTCTCCTTATTACCAGGCCTCAACAGGGTCTGAAACAAACAGTGTGTTTTCGCCTTCACACCTAAAGCACATCTTGTTGCATGAAAAGTGCAGCCACAGAGGCACAGAAGAAGAATCAGGAGCAGGAGAGACAGTAATGAAAAACAGAGCAAAAATAAAAAATGAGATAAAAAATATAACTTTGTAATGTATTTTCAATAAAAACAAATTGACAAATGCAATTTAAAGCCATATTTTCTTCAAAATAAAGGAACATACAGGTTTCATAAAAGATAATCACCTCTCCTGCTCGCTGTT
The DNA here is from genome assembly GCA_036877575.1 of Botia almorhae. Taxonomy (NCBI): domain Eukaryota; kingdom Metazoa; phylum Chordata; class Actinopteri; order Cypriniformes; family Botiidae; genus Botia; species Botia almorhae. The sequence goes on along the minus strand of JAZGTJ010000093.1, from coordinate 135,039 downwards.
ACATAAGAAGGTTCCGTAGTCAGAAGCATAAACCTCTTGTGCCAATTGGAGCAGCAGGCTCTCACTAAACTCAAGTGCCAGTGGAAACTGCCTCCAGATCTGCCACACGCAGTCCAGCAGCAGCAGGAATGACGGGCTCTCCTGCTTCAGACGGGCATGAGAGTAGGCCGAATGAGCACAGCGCTGCTGAAACGGGTGTCCAGCCTAAATGAAACAAATATACAGCGTACAGCTCATTAACAGATCTGAGACAAATACATCTGTGAAGCAGCCGTGTTGCTATAATGCATAGGAAAATGTATATGTGAACCTAAACTCTATATAAACATAAACACAAACTCACGTGTATCCACTCCCTCTCCAGCAAGCTGAGGAAGCCATTAAGGGTTCTAGAGGCGGGATCTAAAATAAGCTGAGCCAATGAGGTCACCAGTAGCGTGCTGTCTGTCCCCTCATAGCCATGAACAAGCACAGAGTGACCATCCCTGCAAAACAGAGCAAAACCACGCATAGGCACATTGTCATGGCAGTTGCAGGTAATCACACAAAAGTTATAAATAGACCAGGGGCCATTGTCCTGCAGAGATTAGCTCTGACCCTAATCAAACACACATGAACTAGTCAAGGTCTTCATTGACAGATTAGAAACTTCCAGGTAGGTGTAGAAACCAGGTAGTTTCCAGGTAGAAACTTTCCTGTAGCTCAGTGGTTAGAGCATGGCGTTAACAACGCCAAGGTCATGGGTTCGATCCCAGGGATTGCACATACTCAATGTATAATGATCAATGTATAATGCAATGTAAGTCGCTTTGGATAAAAGCGTCTGCCAAATGCCTGAATGTAAATGTAAATGAATGTAGGTGTGTTGAGGCAAGTTGGAGCTAAACTCTGCAGTGGCCCTCCAGGAGCAGGACTGGACACCCCAAATATAGATCATATATAAGCCCACCTCTCCACGCACTCAGCTATAAGACCTGCAGTGGACAGAGCAGTGTGCCCGTGTGAAAGCCATTTGGAGTTCTCCAGTTTGCTAAGCCAGCGGTCCACACTGTGGGAGGAGTCCCCGCAAGCTTCCACCAGCTTAATAAAACTTTCTTGCAAAACCTTTCCCCTTTAAATTCAATCACAAACACACACACACAGGTGTGGATACAAGTAAACACAACACAAAAAATCAGTAAGTGAGACTTCAGAAATCTGTAAATGTGATTTCAGACAGGTGAGCATGACCTGTGCAATTCTTCCTCACCTGTCGTGGTGTCTGTGAAGTCTTTTCCAGTGGTTATAACAGGATTTAGACTCAAAACCTCCTCCTGTCATCCGGGCCTGCTGGGCTTGCTGGGCAGAACGCAAATCAATGACGTAACCTAATTCTGACTCGCCAATCACAACTTGGAGAAGAAGCTCATCTTCCTTACAGCGCTTCCTATTGGCTCCTGTCAGAGGCTGGCTGCTCCTCATGATCACCTAGGCAACAAATACAAACACCTGATCTTTAACAGCTCATAAATGAAAAGTTTTTTTAATGTATCATGGAATAGAAAATCACATAATTTAAATCATGTCTATGCTGTAGTGTCATTTGAGGTAGACTTCTGTAAAACACATTTGACCCACCATTTGGTTCCTATGGTGACAGTAGGAGAGCACAGGAAACCTGCCACCCTGCCTGAACCGTGCCGAGAGGACCAGCGTGTCATCATCTACCTCACGAGGAACAATGACCGCACATGGGTATGATGGACATACAGAGTAATCCGAGTTTACATTACTGAGCCTCCACCTGTCCCACTACACACACACACACATATAATAAAAACATATAAACACAGTTACACACCTATGTATATATATGTATGTTGAACAGCAATGTAATAGGATATAATATACAAGAATATAATAGTATGTGTACTGTCAGATACATCAAATATTTTCACCTATGGGAAAAGCAGAGCAGCAATGATGACAAAAGCTGTGAAGAAAAATCAAGGACTTGAATAGGAAAATACAGATGGAGAAAATAGATGAAAAGTGTACAGGTAAAAAAGTAGGAACGAATTGCAGAAAAGAGTTGCAAGGGTTCACTGCAGCAGTTACTACACACTGCTTTATTTCCTGTCACTGTTTCTCTTGCGTCTTCCTGTGGCAAACAAAGTACTTCCCGTTTGTCTTACTTTGAGGAAATCAAACAATAGCTTATATTAAGTAACATTTAACTTCACTCCTAAATGTGTAAGAATCATGAACATTCTTTGTTTGTGTACTTAAGAGCATGAGAATTACAAAGTAAAAAATATTGTTTTTGAACTAAAAGAAAGGAAAATGAAAGTAAGAGACAGAAAGCGCAGCAAAGACAGGAAGAGTGTGTGGTCATCGTAACTAGCTCACCAGTCTTTCTGTTTGCTTGTAATATTGCTCTGCTGAGGACAGACCCCACGGACCCTGCAGAGAGAGGTGTGAAGGTCTATAGAAGAATGGATACATCTCTGTTACGCTTTCCAGAGCAGAGAGAGTCTACAGAGACATAAAACAACAAGTGTTAACTCACACTGAAAACTGAGGCAATTCTGGACTCAACACAATCTTTCCAATTAGAATACAATCCTTTTTATCTACCAAAAATAAAAGAAAGTATGCACAGAAAATAAATATCTACATAAAAATTATAAAAATAATAATATTATATCTTTCTTTTATAAGATGAGCATGTTTTCAGATATGATTTATGTCCATATATATATAACATATATGATTTATGTAAATATATATAACATATATTTATGTCCAATAGTGCAAAACAATATTTACATTTATGCGCTTGGCAGACGCTTTTATCCAAAGCGACTTACAGTTCATTCAAGTTATATATTTTTGTCAGTGCATGAGCTGCCTGGGAATCGAACCCACAACCTTTGCGTTGCTAGCACAATGCTCTACCAGCTGAGTTACAGGAACACTGGCAATAAATACCTAACATTTAGGGTTGCAGTTTATTTTATTATAATATACTCAATACAAAGTATGGATATTAGTAATGGTCATGCTCGCCTTGGCAAGCACTAACAAACAGTAATTGCTTAAGTTAGTACCTCTATTGAACTGGCTATGTTTAAACATTCCTCCATTCCAGGAATTTCCAACTGAAGAACAAGCAGGTCTTTACATTTAATGGTAACAGTACCAGAGGATGCCAGAACCCTGTATGAGACACACACATACACACACATATAAACACAGGCCTCAGTATTTCCCACAGTGTCAAATTGCACACACTTGTTACCATAGGGGCTCAGAAGAGACTGAAGAAGGAAGCAAACACCAGATATTTAAGCAAGGCCAGCAGCAGAGAGAATGAAAGTAAGAGAAACTGCAGAGGTATGACGTAGCTCTTGAGTTTTCTAGATATAGCTTTAATAAGACAAACGCTAAGAGTAGCTGTACGACTCTTCATATTAGATTACAAACGTATGTAAAGCGTCATGTATATAAACATTGCATGGATTCACCAATCGCTGTGCAAACTTGCTTATGTGTGTTAACACACTATAAAATAGTGTCATGAATATGAGAGAACAGGAGCAGGTGACATAATACAAAGTTATTTGAGGCACAAAAAGCATGTCAAAGCCATATGAGTGTTACTTGAATGTTCACTGCCGAGCACAAGAAAACAGCACAAACTGCAAAATTAGCTCTTCCTGTTCTTTGCTTTACTATAAATGAATGCACTGCTGACTTATGAAGAAGCCCTTTTATGCTGATAGATGCATCGCTGTCTTAATTCGTATCATTATTTAAAAAACCGATTCTGTATCGGAATAAAAGGGCAACTTTTGTGAGCGATAACTGTGCTTTGCTGCAGAGCTTGGACACAAACACATGGCTGCATGTTGATCAAACCTTGGGCCTGTTTTAGAGGTGTAGCTGGGGTATCCGAAAAGATTCTCGACACTGACACACAAATAAAACGAACATAAGAAGGATCACTTCAGGATCAGATCTGATGTTGTTATTACCGCTATGCAAATGATAAGTGAATGTATAGATTAATAATGGATTAAGTTTACAATGAATGACAAGTTAGAAAAGGTTATTTTGACGCAAGGTGCTTTAAAAATGAAACACATGCTTTATTCATATGAATAAAATTAGTTTCCCAGTATTGCGCAATACAAACGCATGGGGCAATATTGAACTTCCAGCTGATGGGAACAGCTGTCTCTCTACCTTTTCTCGATGGCATCGATGTTCCTGAGGAGAACCAGAAGTTGCCGAGAACCTTCTTCCTTTCTATCGGAGAACAAAAGGTGGTGACTGGTAACACACAGGGTTCCTTTCAGCGGTGGATGGAAAGGTCGTATCAAAGTTACATCTTCAACATTGGCGGTCTTAATATGCTCCGATAACTCCATCTCACAGCTGGAACAACCATCTGGTACTTCTTGCGCTGAGTTCAGAGTTAAGGTCCCCTGCGTGCGTTTCACCAGCCTTCCGCTAACGTTACAAGCAGTTACAAAACAATGATTATTAATGTTGGTTGTCATAAACGCACCGGCATCTGGCAATATAAAATATCACACAATGAGTGTGCGAGTGTGGCCACTAGGCGTGTCTGCTCTCTCGGTAGATAAGAAAGAATTTTTGTTTGTTTCTCTACTTTCGTTTCCGTTTACACACTTTGAGAGCCAGTCAAAACCCAACCCTCTCCTCTTTTTGGCTGTTTTTGTTTAATTTTGGCATAGTGACATATTGGCATTTTTTTCTAATAACACCAATAACATTAATAAACACATTAATAGGCAGGAGTAAAAATAAAGTATGCAAATAGAAAACACCTATGCGCATTAATGGTCATTTATACCAAAGATCAAGCTATCAAATGTATTTCATTTAGAAAATTCAAAATTTATTTACAACTTTGGCTGGTTTCAGACCGAAACTGCGGGTGGCTTAAAGTCAAAAAGTTTAAATCCGCTGACCTATGTAGCCCGAGATACACGGATTGTAATTCCTTATCTTGACCGGAAGATGGGGACATTGTGTCGTACAACAATTGCACTAGCAATGCCATTTGTAGTAGCGCGTGGTTCCTCAAAGATACATTGGTTAAATGAGGTACTTTGTTATTTCTTAGTTGTTTGTGTACTCAGTTTGTTACAAAAGGGATCTGTTCTGCAAAGTAATGTTTTTTTACTTTGGCTTTTCGGAGCAATATTAGGTGTCGTTTATTTTAGGGTTCATAGTGTCAGTGACCCATTGACACGTGAATAATTTCACTTGACCACGAAATGTCGCGTATAGTCGAAACATGCAAGTTTAGACGGTCTAAAGGTCTCCACAGCAAAACTGATAATCTGTTATTAGACTGCAGAACATGGGCGGCCACTTTTCTCTGTATATAAACAATTAGCTCACCTCTTGACATGAATCATTCGTGCACATGATCAGACACAGTGCTCAAGTCTGAGCAGCCCTTGTCTCGCCCAGTTAGAATGAAAGCAGATCTCCAGTGATGGAGTTTCGAGAGCTGGGCGCAGACGAGAGCTCTGAAGGAGAAACGGAGGATCTGGACAGCGTGAAGGCTCTGACAAAGAAACTCAAACTTCAAACGCGCAGACCATCGTACCTGGAATGGAAGGAGCGACTGCAGACTCGCCCGTGGACCAATGCCTCGAAGAGCGCAAATGTCAGCACAGGATCTGTGAAGAAGGACACGAATCTGTCTGACGTTTGGAAAGATGGGATGCCTTATAAGAATATATGCGGTTTTGAAAGTATAGACGACGCTTTACAATGGCTTAGGAACGAACTGGTAATTTATCTGTATTTGATACGCTTTTAAATTTCTTTTAATACTGTTTATTATGACAAAGTAGATATGTACAACGTCATTATGTTCAAATCTATCTATCTATCTATCTATCTATCTATCTATCTATCTATCTATCTATCTATCTATCTATCTATCTATCTATCTATCTATCTATCTATCTATCTATCTATCTATGACTATAAATGCCTTTTTAAACAGACCATTTGGTCAATCAGGTCAATGGTTTCTAAGGTTTATTTGATCAATAACACAGGTGTCATGATTTCAGTGTTTTAACATGTATCACTCAGGATTAAATGCCACACAGGTGCTGAAAGCTGCTGTGAACATCACCTACTGCTGCTGTGTTGCTGCCTGTCTCGAATCTTTATACGATTTTAATTGGTGGTTTTCAGAGACTGCATTATGCACCCATCTGAGTTCCTATTAAAGACACAGTGACACAATAATTACACTTCTAGGTAGCATAATAAAGAATACAACAAAATCTCTGTTAAAACAAAAGCTCAATAAGGTGCATCTTTTTTCCTGTGTCGTCTGAAGTACAAATACACTTATTCAAATTGGCCCACAGGTAATGATAAACATATAACCAAACATATAATGAAAAGCATATAAACATAAATTAACTTCCTTTCTTTCTCTCTCTCACTCAGAGGGAGATGCAGATGCAGGATAACCGTCTCGCCCGTCAGTTGATTAGTCTGCGGGGGGAGATCCACAGACTGAAGGTGGAGCAGGTGTGTCATCGTCACAAAGAGATGCTGGATGATGCCACGTATGAGCTGGAGGAGTGTGAAGAAGATTCTGACCTGCTGTGTGACATCCCCATGAAAGCTGCCTTTGCTCTGTCCACCCCTCTCAAACATCTCGGCCTTACCAAGATGAACCTCAACTCCAGACGATTCTCTCTCTGTTAAGAGGTGGGGAGGTACAAGTCCAAAGATTTGTATGAACTGATAAAACGTGTAAAATGGAATGGACTGTAAGTTGTTTTGGATAAAAACAACTGCGTGAGACTGGAGGCCAAGGTCTTAGTTCATTTCAGTGCGCCTGAGGCTAAAATTGGACTTTAATAAAAAACTGCTTGTTTCCTTCACTTCATCTTTCTCTGTTTTGCTTGATTTGACCACAGATAGACATTTTTCCACACAATTATTACGTTCATACACTTGAAAAAAACAAATTATTTTTTAAACACCAACCCAAATCCAATATTACAGCTGACAATTTAAGGTGGTAAGAAAATTAATGTTTCCAATAAATAACACAAACAATAAAAATGTCATTTTGAACGTTCTAGGACATTCAATATGTCCAGTTTTTTAGACATTATATTAATGTTAGTGCTTGGTTAAAAGAATTACATTTTTTAAATTCATTAGTTATTCTAAAAACTTACGTATAATGTAATTTTAAATATATGATGTATAACATTTTAAAAAGTTCTACTAATGTTACTGCAAGAACACATTTGATAACTTTGAGAGAACTTTTAGAGAATGTTCACCAACATTCTGAGAACGTTCCCTGTTAGCTGGGATACTGCAATTATACTCCCTTCATCAAAGTGGATGCCACAATGGTCTGACAACATGTTGAGAACAGAGTTGCGAAAGTTTATATTTACAATTGAAAATATGGGATCTCATCTGAGTATCAGGAGGAAGCTGCTTGTTTAAAGGGCCCTCAGTGTTTCTGTCTGCTCAGGGGAAGAAAGACTGGCTGCTGTGCTGAACAGTAGGAAGTGTGACTTTTTATATAGGCATTTTGTCAACTTATCTCTTAAACCCAAAATAACCATTGGAGGGTTCTAAGATGCAAACAAGTGGCTATCAAGTGGTCAACCTCTGTTCTGCTCAGTCCACTGCAGGCAGAGGTGGCTGGTCTAATAGAAGGTGCAGTTTAGATGTGAGGGTACATTTCTGGCTTGATGTTTCACACTGTACTGGGGTCTGGGAAACGTTTATTTACACTGTATTTAACATCGAATATGCTTATGATATGTGACTTTGGTTGGTTTGTTGGTTGTTTGATCTATTCTACATTCAAATTCAACTCTCTTACAGTTTATTTACAATGCAATATTAAAAATATAAAACAGCCATTCTGATTTATATCACCACAGCAACAGAAACAAAAGACAAAAACTGTACAAAATCTTTGAACCAACAGGCACATTAAAGATAGTGGGAAGGGAAGAATATTTTTGTATCGTATGAGGAAGTATAAGAAGTCTGCTCATTCACTGTAATTAATTTACTATAATAAATGAACATGTATAAACCTCATTTATGAACTTCATTGTTCTTTTATATTTGTAAATTCAATCTGTAAATAAATACCATTTATTGCCGTACTGATTTCTGACTGTATTGTGTTGATGTGTGTTTCGTGTGTGTTATCATCCAAATTGTTTATACAGGAACACACAACAGCTGTTATCAAGTTTGGTCAGATTTTTCCATTGTGTATATCCGATATGAATAAACTCACAGGGCCTTTATGAAGTATTATCACAAGGATGAAAACGTATATCAAAGATAGCAGGCTGCACGTATTGCAAAATGAGTCAAACAATGAAATTCTGTGACAGGACCGGCTGAAGGAAAGGATGTATCTCATGCTAGATAGATATAGAGAGGCAATGTGTGCTAGAAAGGTGGCTAGATTTGAAAAGTAATCTTTCCTAAAGCTGTTCTCAACACCGATATATACAACCACCAGTGCCAACATCCCCTATAAAGGTAGGGTAGACAGTTTCGAATAGGCTAGCAATAGCAAGCTGGCTTTGAAAGCATAAGATCCCCCCCCTCTCTTCAGAGTGCTCTCTAAAGCCACGCCTCCTCAAACACATCAACCCATACATCGTTTGACAGGCAAGTAGGACATCCTATCATTGCAATCGGACCGCATGCAACAATTGGATGAACATTTTATGGTTCTGTGCCTTCCACCAAAGATCTATATTTATATAAATAAATATATTTACACCACTTAGTGATTGCTGACAGGATGTGAGGAAACTTAGGGTGTACTCACACTAGGCAATTCGAACCGTGCCCGAGTGCGTTTGTCCACCAAAGCGCGGTTCGTTTGACTAGTGTGAGTGCTCCGAACCGTGCCCGGCTCGTTTAGCCGTCCCTGGCCCGCTTGGAAGAGGTGGGCCAGAGCACGGTTCAGTTGGACTCGGGCGCGGTTCGCATGTAGTGTCTAGAGCACGGAACAGGACGCATGACGTCACGTTTTGCGACGATTCGGTAAAACTTTTCGTGCCACAAAGGCGATAGATCTGTTTAACAACAGGCTGTGAGAG